>CANUEX010001926.1:0-17754 GCA_948099535.1 Jatropha multifida
TTGTATGTCACGTGCTTGTGAAGTATGTCATTTATTATATTGTGAAAGCATACTGCTTGAATGTGTGGGTTTGCATTATTTATTATTATTCACTGAGTTTAGTGAAACTCACCCCCCCTTCCATAAATATTTTTCAGGAAATAAAGATACTGTTGGTCCATAAAATTCTGCTTCCTTCTTCGCAGAGGATTGATCATGTTAGTATAAACTCTCTATTAATATTTGGAATACTCCGCACATTTTATTTAACTCCGCAGTTAGGATGCTTAAATAAATATTGGCTTGTAATAGAACTATCATGTGATTATAAATAAATTGTGGAGTGTAAATGACTATCTGGAGACTATATGATAGGAATAGTTTGAACATATTATGACAAATAAATATTTGTATGAGAAAATATTTTTATTATATGGATATGGGCCCGAGCTGCGAATAGTATGTAATACTAATGCTGGGTCAGAATTATTAACTCTGATTGTCTTATGAAAATGTCATAATATGGGCTTACTATTCCGATAGTCAATGATAATAGGGATGGATTGTAATAATTTAGGCTTACTACGGGCCTCGGGTGCCTTAAGCTTACCTAGGTCCTAGTGCCGGTCCGGCCCACGGTTTTGGGTCGTAACATAAAATGCCAAGGAGATATGCCACATGTCAACTTTCTAGGGAAAAAAATGCTTGCTTTATATATATTGATTACCAATTCATATATTTTCAAATTTCAACTTGTGCTCACTCATTTGAATTATCTAATGTAATTTTATTTTCTATCATTTCTTATCATATATTTCTTTCGTCTCATTTTGTTTTCAAAATTTGATAAAACAAGCATATTAAGAATTTAGTCAATAAAAGTCATTTTGCTCTTTTTTATCCTTTAACTCATTAAGATATTATAAAAATATTTCATTTAATAAATAATCATAAAGATTATTATGAAAAAAATAATTATTTTTATATTTAAATTTAGAAATCTTACAAACATTTTGGGACATTTAGAAAAAGAATGACAAGCAAATAAAATAGGACGGAGAGAGTATTTGAATATCCACATATAACTTATTTAATAACTTCATTAGCCCAAATGGCTTGCAGTTGAAAGACCTACATACTATTCACTAACTTGATGAACGAGGAAAAGATAGAATCTGAAAAAAAAAAGACAAAAAAAGTCGGTCTCAACAAAGGATGTGGTTTATAGGTTCCAGTCTTAATCCAATCAACAAAACAACGGCTCCCCTGTGAGTCAAGCAAGATAGATGTACAGATGATATAACTCTCAAATCATGGCGAGGAAAAGGAGTAAGATTATTTGAAAATTTTAGAATTTTTACAATTTCACTCTATTTTGATCTTTTAATCAATTTTATTTTAAGTTTAATTTTTTTGTAGCGGTAGCACTCTCAATTGCAATTAGAGATAATAGCAAATAAGAAAGGATTTCCGTCATTTTTTAGATCATTGTTCAACTGGTGTAAAAATTTAAAAGATAAATAGTTTTTAAAAAAACCATTACCCTAAACAAATAATTTTTCACATTAAATTTTAATTTTTTGAAATAAATGTTTTAACTAATAATTCAATAACATATATCGCTATTAGTACTTACCAAAACAATCCCAAGCATTACATACTATTAAATTAATAAAATATAATTTTTCATTACATGTTTCGTTTATATTATCTATTTTTAAGGATAAAAAATCCTAATTTTTATAGTTTTTAATTAATAACACAGTTAAATTACTCCATTCGTCCCAAAAAGATAATCTATCTTTCTTTTTTAATTTGTCTCAAAACATAGTCTATTTTTCTTTTTTTACATTATAGTTAATCCTTAAATTGCATATTGTACCCTTATTAAATTTTATTTTATTTTCAATAACCCTCATTAATTTTTACTTATTATTTTAATATAATAATTGCTCATGTCTTATTTAAGATGAATATAATAGAAAAGTTATATGAATAAAATTGTTCTTTAACTGTAATAATTACTACTTTCTTAATCTGTGTGAAAATAGAAAGTGGACTATTTTTTTGAGATAGATGGAATATTATTCAACTTAATTATTTTAATTACACATGTATTAAATATCATATTTTTAAATATATAAATGTGAAACTCACTAGATGCGATATAATTTGATATTCAAATAACATTTAAAATTTTATTTTATAAAAAGGATATTAGTACTTTTATATTTGTAATTATATTCTTAATTACAACTAAGAGTGCTATTCTCACAAAGGTTGAAATTGGAGTAAAACTGATAGAAATATCAAAATAAAGTTAAATTGTAAAAACTCATAAAATTCAGGATATTTTGATAAATGAGCCTTTTCTATTAAGAAAGGGAAAATTCTAAGTATTTTGTGAAAGCAAATTATTTTATTAGCAGAGAGAGATAAAAGTACATTTGAGCTCAAAAGTGATTCTATCCTCTTCTTTGCTCTCTGGTGCATCAAGCACAAATTTTAGTTTAAGACTACCGCCGATTATTCTTCACTTTTTTTTTCACTCTTAACTTTTATTTGCTTTTATTAAATTCAAAACTGCTTTCCTCCAACAGATATATTTTTTCTTTGTTTTTTATTTAGTTATTGTTGTTTTGTCTCTATATTTGGAGATTTTTTTTTCCTTCTTCTACGAGGATTTTAGTCTCTTCTCTCTGAGGTTTGACACTAAATAAAAACATGATCATTGACTTTATTTGATTCGAAAATTTAGATCTTGATTTGTAAACATATATCTTAGTGCGCTCTGTTCTTTTATTGATGTAATTAATGTAGCAAGAACTCATCTGTATACATCATATGAAACAAACTTTTGGAAAAGTAATCAAAGTACAGAAGTTCTAGAGAAGTTATTTTTTCTTTTAAATCAATTAAGGGACCGGTTAATGTTGTTAAAATTTATATTTATTTTTAGGTCATCTTTAAATGAAAAAAATCTAATATATTCTCCTTTAATTTTAATTTTATTATTTAAAAAAATATAAATAATTCTTTTGATAAAGATTAGTCACCTCTCTATTGTTTATGATAATTAACTATTTGTAATAATTGATATTATTATTATTATTATTAATGAATTATATTCTTAGGAAAAAAAGAGGATAAAAGAAAATCTAAAATAACAATTTGTCCATAAAGGCAACCTCTTATGACTTCGCAAGTGAAAAAATAATAATAGCAATAAATTTTCTGGGCTTTGTCTCGTAACGGTAAATCTAAACTAAAAGGCAGCAAAAGGAGGGAAATCAACAACGGCTTATCTTCAACTCAAACGCATCGACACAAAAACACGTTCTGCCTCTCTCTCTCTCTCTCTCTCTCAAACCTTTCCATTCGAATGGCACTCGCTTCCATTAAACCCTCCTTAGAAACTGAAATTCAAATCCAAAAAAGTACAACCTTTCCAGAAAAGAAAATTGGAAATGCTGGTCTTCGGAAAAAGATTCTCAAGAAAGGAATTTCATGGGAAACTCCAGTTCTTGGAGACGAAGTGGAAGGTAGTAATTAAGTGAAACCCACCAATTCATTTCTATGCTGTTTTCTCTTGAGAATTTGTTTCTTTGGTTTTTTTTTCTTGAGAATTTAATGGAAATAGTATACATTTCAGTTCATTTCAGTGGGCACGTTGAGGGTGGAGCTTCTTTTGATTCAAGCCGTGATAAAGGGGCTCCCTTTTGCTTCAAATTAGGCCAAGGTGAGAAGTAAAGGATAAATGCTTAAGGCCTCATAAGTTTAATCTATTTATGAAGACAAACTAGGATTCGGTTTGAGTTTTTTGTCCCGAAACTCATCATCTTTATTTAAGGATTTAGTCGTGTAACATGAATTTATGAATGAAACTTTAATATAAAGTCGCAATCACTTTAAATGAGAGTCAGAAAATTTATATCTCTAATATGCATAATATACGGACTATTTGCATATCCTCGTTAATTTTTGGCATTTGGACTTTAGGTGAAGTTATCAGAGGATTGGATGATGGCATTGCCACAATGAGGAAAGGTGAGAGAGCAACTTTTACTGTACCCCCAAAGTTAGGCTATGGGGAAGTTGGTTCTCCACCATTGGTTCCATCAAATGCAACTCTTGTTTTCGACGTTGAGATGCTATCTTGGAGCACCATCAGAGATTTAACAGGTGATGGAGGAATTTTAAAGAAGATAATAAAGGAGGGAGAAGGATGGGCTACACCAAGAGATGGAGATAAAGTTTTTGGTATATATTTTATCTGATGCTGGTAAACGGTAACAGAATATACTGCAATGTACGTAATCAAACAATAGTTAACATTGTATGTTGTCCTTGTAGTAAAGTATGATGTAAGGCTTGAGAATGGACTTTTGGTTTCCAAATCTGATCAAGATGCAGAGTTTCATGTGGGCGATGGTGAGTTTTATCTTATAGATATCCGCATAATTTGTTGTTTTGTTAATTACACAAAAGTGCAGAGCATGGATATATATAGTTGCTTGCTTTTCTGGTCTAGGTTATCTATGCCCTGCTTTAGGCAAAGCTGTGAAGACAATGAGAAGGGGTGAAAAAGCAAAGCTAGCGGTCAAGTGCTCTTGTAAAGTTGCTACTGTTACTTTCTTCTAGTTTGATTGAACCTTTTCTTCTAGTTAATATGTTTCCTTTTTTAATCAATCTCAGATGGGTTCATTCAAAATGGAAACGAAGCTGGAATTGACCCAAGCATTCGATCGGATTCTAATTTAACCATCCAACTTGAGCTTCTATCATGGAGAAGTGTGATTGATATTACAGGAGACAAAAAAGTGCTTAAAACAATTGTAAAAGCCGGTGAAGGCTTTGAACGACCTAATGAAGGATCCCAGGTGAAAGGTGCTTTATCACACAGTTTTTACTTTTTATTCCATTTTTTCACTGGCCTATACAGTAATAACGAAGTCTTAATTCAAAATTAGGGTCCGTTTGTTTCATAAAATAATTTATATAAAAATATTTTCTACGGTTTTCTGTTATTTGGATGAAAGCAAGTCAATGGAAAATATTTTATGATTAAAGAAAAATTAAGTCATTTTTAAGGAAAATGACTTTCTATATAACATTTTTTGGATATTGATGAATTTGTTAAAACGTTATGCATTCGTATTTTTTGATTTATTAATTATCGGTAGCCAATATCACCAGTCATCATTCATCATCAGCCACTGGCCAACACTATTAATATTAATTTTATGAGTTAAAAATTTTAGTATTTTTAACTAATTTTCATTATTGCAATCAAATAGTGAAAAATAAGTCATTTTAAAATATTTGTTAAAAGTTAGTTATTTTTTGGAAACAAACCGAGCATCAATTGGTGCCAAATTTTATAAATTTTTGTGTCTTAATTCTAAATTAATCGCAAGAAGCAGTAGGCAGCTTTTTTGAGACAATTTCCCTCTGTCTCTCTTGTGAGACACTAGACTGAGCCATGATTTATTAATTTTATTACTTTTTTCAAAATTCATCATCAACAACAGTGACTTATATTGGAAAACTAGAAGATGGAGTAGTTGTCGAGAAGAAGGGAACTATAGAAGAGCCTTTCGAATTCAAAACTCTGGAAGGTGCTTTTTTTTGTTAGTGATGTTCATTTCTTGTGTTATGAAATTACTTTGACTGTAATAAATTCTCCTGGACATTTCTTAAATCTGTATCTTTGCAGGCCAAGTAAATGAAGGTTTAGACAGAGCAGTAATGACTATGAAGAGAGGAGAAGATGCTTTCGTGAGTGTCAGTGCAGATTATTTGTCTGGCCATGACATTTCAGGAATGGTTCCTGCAAATTCTGTGATTCATTACGAAGTCCATCTGATCGACTTTATCAAGGTTGTCGTTCATATTCTCTTAAAATAGTTATGTTTACTTTCTGAACATGACATGTTTTTGCAGGAGAAACCATTTTGGAAGATGGATACGTGTGAGAAAATAGAAGCATGTGAAAGGAAGAAGCTAGATGGAAACATGCTATTCAAGGCTGGAAAATTCTGGCATGCATCCAAGAAATATGATAAGGCAAGTTATTATTAATATGTGGATGCTATCAAGTTATATATTTTGAAATTTAAAGTGGAACTAGAGGTTATTATATGAACTTTCAGGCAGCAAATTACATTGAGTATGACCATTCTTTCACGGATGATGAAAAGTTGGTAGCCAAAGGCTTGCGTTTATCCTGTAACTTGAACAATGCAGCTTGCAAGCTCAAATTAGGGGAGTATGGCCAAGCTTCAAGATTATGCACTAAGGTTTCTTCCTTTCCTCACCTCTATAAATCACAAAATAATCACAATCAACACCTGAATTCCATTTTGATTAACACTAAATTCATGGATTTTATTTCTTAATAAAATGATGAAATGTGAGAATTTAAATTACAAAGTCCATGGATTTCATAAGCTACTTTGTTGATGTTTACATTTATCTACCTATCACTTAACATTTCCTCATATTTTATTGTTTCCAAACATCAATAACATTTTCTAAGAAATATACAATCAAGACTCGTTGAAAATGTAATATTGATTACAGGTCTTAGAAGAGGATCCTGATAATGTCAAAGCTCTATTTAGACGGTCCGACGCATGCATAAAAATATCAGAGCTTGAGAAAGCTGAAGCTGATTTAAAGAGAGCTCTAGCAATTGATCCAGATAACAGGTAACCAATTGTGCAAGAATATCTCAAATGACTATGAGTGTCTCTTTTTATCATTAATCTTTTTTCATTTGTTTTGGATTGGTAGAGATCTGAAGCTCAAGTACAAGGAACTAAAGCATAAGCAAAGAGAGTATGGAAAATACGAAGCTGGGCTTTTCAACACCATGCTTTCAAAGATGCGGTAATTAGTGAGGTCTGAGTTGAGAATCAATTCTAAACTAATTTTCGGAGTAAAACCATTAAAAAACTCCCTGAGATTTGGTCTTTTTTATTTCTAATCCAGGCATCCTCATCCTTAACATTTTTACTATTTTACTCTGGCTTTTATGTATTTGAAAGCATCGCAACTCATAATTTTTAGCTTCATCAAGCAACTGCTCCTACTCTCGTGCTTCCCATCAGCTGACCAAGCATTTCTTGAAAATCTACGAAATTATTTAAAAAGGAATTTGCATAAGGGAATCCTAAATATAAGTTTAAGTTTCTATCCTGTTTCACTATTCTTATTCCAATCCGCTAAAAAATAAAATCAAAACGGTTATTTTGAGTTGAGTTCACCGTAACAACCTTATCTGTTTCATCGAAATCGTGCCAGGAATGACTCATTTTGTGCCAAAGGCACTATCTTAGGAAATTTGAAGGCTCATAAGCCACTCATTAACAGATAAATTTCTAATCAGGTATTAGTACACATGTCACATATCCATGCACGCTATTGGCAACTCTGCCACTCTTCTTTACCTGCACATGACAAAAACAATGCACTGAGTAACAAGGCTTGGTGGTGCTCAACTCAAGTAATGGGTTTCTTGAGATTCTAATATAAAATATGTAATTATAAATATTCAAAACCATTTAATGCCTATAACATCTGCTCCAGATCAAATAAGAATTTCAAATACGTTCTTAAAATAGTCCCATTAAGAACATTTGTTTAACTTTAAATGGAGTTTTTCTTCTATACATAGATATAGAGTTTTACCTTTAATGCAAATCCATTTTTTATTTAAAATCAAGAATAACTTTAAGTGGGAAGTACTATTAAATAATATTTAATTAAAAGAAAGTTATTATTCCTATCTAAATTAGTTCTACTATTTAAATCTGCTTTTAAAACTTTAAAATATTTTTCTTATGACTTATAAATTTAGGATCCACACTTGGAGAATAACAATTTTGCTTTATATTTTCTTTTAAATGGAATATTCATTACTAAAAGTTTGTATACAAAGTATTAGAAATAAAATTAGGAGCGACATGACCCCACTCCTTTGGATCAAGCTTATAATAGGCTTTTATTGCTACTATGTGCCATTCGGTGATCGTTTGACAAAACATATAGAACTATGGCTTAGTTCTTTTAACAAAAGCTGACAATTTAAAACAATATTACTGAAGTAGGAATTATTCACAGAGGAATTTCTTAGACTAAAACCTGTGAATCAGACTCAAATATCACACGTCCCAAGTGTTAGTTATATGCCTTATAGCCAATTTGATTGATTATATTTTAAATATAATATTTCATGTAATAAATATTTTATTATTAATAAAAGACATTTATTTGTCTTTTGTATTCTAGGGTTATTGATAATTTTGGTGCCTAAACTCCGTAATTTTTTCTATTTGGGTGCCTGATCGAAAAACATTTTCAATTGAGTGTCTAAATAATTTAAAAAATGCAAATAATTACATTTAGTTGACAGTTGTCATTGGATTTCTGACTCTGCAGATGTTGGCTCCACTTTTAATGACGTGTCGCATGACATGTAAAAAAGACAAATACACGTCGGATCCACGTGTATTATTTGCATGAAATCTCAAAAATACCCTTACTCTCTCCATCCATTCCCCTTTTCTCCTAACCTAACACGCTAACTCCATTTGAAGGTATCTTTATAGTCTATCTTTGCAAACAAAGAACGCGAAAGAGGATTCCATGGACTATCGCATCTGTAGATGTGGATTGGGATGCCTTGTGAGAACTTCATGGACTAAATGGAATCCTGAAACGCGTTTCATGGCATGTGAGACTCAATTGGTAAGTATGGTAGATTGTTCTCCAAATTTAAATCTTTTATGTGTGAAAATTTGAGAAATGCAGTTAATTTCATCTCTCTCTACCCTAAAGGTGGATCATAGCTGAGGATGTGATTATTTTGAGTGGATAGATCCAGTAATGGGAGATAGAGCATCGAGAATTATACCAGCCCTATTAAGGAGGAAGAACGAGTTGGAGGAGCAATTGCAAAGAAATTGGAGGTGGGAGAAACTGCTTTAGCTATGGGTGGTCATCTCATTGCTCATTATCATTTCCAAGTGATCTAACTTGTAATACTAGGCAATCATAGGTGTCGTTTTGGTGTAGTGATGATTTTTTATAGTTGAACTATTATTTGTAATTGACATTAGGATTGGTGATGTTCAATGTAGGATTCTCAGATTTGCCTTCTGTCTGTAACGAATTGTAATAGAATGGAAAAGCGACAAATGATTATGGAATGACTTATTCTTACTCATAGGTCATATTTTCATAGTACTTTTAGCTTAATATTTATTAGGAATTTTGGTATTTTTAATTAATTTGATTACCTTTTATTTAGACTTATTTATGCTTTCAATTAAGTTTCCTTGATTCTTGATAAGCTTGATTTGAAGGGTTTTTAACAGAAAAATAGCCAGATTCGCATTAAAGAAGGTTAGGCTGAAAATTTAAGTGGACTAAATTCCAATATTTAGTCCATGAAGATTTGAAGCCCAGACAGAGCCCATACATAGAACTGCATGAGACTAATAAAAGAGCTGCCTTAGCATTACTCAAGCCCAGCTCATTGGAAGAAGACTCTTAATTGGGAAGAAATCCGATTCAAAATCAGTTTCCTACACAAATTATATTTCTTCCTAATTAGGCTTGCTATTTTTCTACTCGGATTAGAAGACACCCTATGAAGTCTATATAAAAGGAGATCACCAGGGCATTCTTATCATCGAATCTTAGATCTTAAATCTTTGTTCTACTCTTTTCTTAGTTTTTCTTTCTTTGTAAGACTTCAAGCATTCAAGTTGTTTAAAGAATCAAGGGAGCCGTCTACACTATTGTTTGACTAGTTTTTATCTCTAAACTCGTAATCTTGTTTTTATTTTCATTAATTCATATTGATTATGGAATTATTTTCAAGTTTAATTGAGTTTTATTTAATTACTATGTCGAACTAAACTCTCATACTAAGGATTTGATGTAGCTTAACTTCTACTCCAATTTATGATATTAGATTTATTTTTCTTTGTTCAAGATATAATTTATTATTGAATTTAATGCTTTCAGGTAGAGTTTCTCCCCTGGATTGATTTGTTTCATTAATCACTATCGGAAGAAGAGTTTTTTATCAGAAAAGGGTAATAAATTACATGGGAATAATAGCTTGATGTGGAAGTTATATGATTCAACTCATGGGGGGTTTTCATAATCTAACGACCTTAGGTTATGAATTCTTAAACAAATCATAAAATGTAATGATTTAATTCATGTTTGGTTGCGCTATTGGGAGATAGGTAATTAGACGAGATTAAAATAGCTAACAATATATCGGGAGAGCTTGTTAGTGACTTTGACTTTAGGGTTGTTCCCCCTACTTGAACAATTAAAATTGATTAGCAAACTAATAAAGTAAATTGGATAGAGTTAAGTGAAATCAACATCCCTAGTAGCTTTTAAACCTTGATTTCTTTTCATAAAATATTCTTGTTTGAATTCTTTTCTATTGTTTCATTCTATTTTATTTCTACAATTATTCTCTTTATTATCATTTAAATGATAGTAGATTAAGATAATTTTGGTACTTGGTATACAATTTTCACGGAACGATACTTTATTCACTCTTTATTACTTGTTGCAATTTCATACACTTGCGAAAAACGTCGTCAAGTTTTTGGCACTATTGCTGGGGATTGGTGTTACCAATATCAATACTAATTAACTTAGTATTAATTTAAACATTTATTTTTCTATTGTTTTAAATTTTCTAAGGACTCTTTCAGGTGTTTATGCAAAGACGATCTCGGAGCATTGGACCTTTGGTTTTTGATTCAAAAATTGAAAAGACTTGTCGAAGGAATAATGTTGCAAAAAGAAATCGAGAGCATGAACAACGAAGGCAATCAACCATGGTTGGATTAGAAGTTGAGATTCATGATTTAGTGGAGCAGGAGGAATAAGAGATACTGGAACACTAGTTGGAGCAAAATCGGAGACATCCTGCTCGCACTTTGAGTGATTATACTATCCCTTCTCTCAATGGAACCACCTCAAGTATCACCAGGCCTAGGGTAGAAGCTAACAACTTTGAAATAAAACTTGCCATCATTCAAATGCTTTCTACCTCAATCCAATATGGAGGGTTACCTAGTGAGGATCCCAATGCCCATATCACAAATTTCTTAGAGATTTGCGATACCTTTAAACAAAATGGAGTTTCTGAGGATGCTATCAAATTGAGATTGTTTCCTTTTACCTTGAGGGATAAGGCACGTGTTTGGTTACAATCATACCCTATAGGAATTTTTACCACATGGGAGGAGTTAGCTCAAAAATTTTTAGCAAAATTTTTTCCATCTTCAAAGACCACCAAGCTGCACAATGAGATAATAACCTTTGCCCATCATGATCAAGAAAGTTTGTATGAAGCTAGGGAAAGATTCAAGGACCTATTGAGGAAGTGCCCACATCATTCTCTACTTAAGTGGTTATAGGTACAAACTTTTTATAATGCATTGCCTCCTAACATTAAAATTACTTTGGATGCAGCTGTTGGAGGATCTATTGAAAGAAAGGGGATTGGTGAAGCATATGATTTGATAAAAGAGATGGCGAGCAATAACCATTATCAAAATACCTCAAAAAGAAAAAGCATTGCAGGAATCTATGAGATTGATGCTGTAACAGTCCATTTTTTTCAGAGTCATTTTTCAGTGTTGGTAATAGTGATTTACTGATCTGTGAATAGTACCATCGGTCTGGGACTTAGTATTATTTCGGTCCAAAAAAATTACTACGTGTGTCTAATATTTTATTTAATATTTTTGGAGCATATTTGCATGATTTAGGTGGATAGAAAATATTTCATGAATATTTTTGGAGAATTAAGACATTTAATGAATAGTGTTTTCTAGTGTAATATGTTAAGGAATAATTGAGGAATTATTTTTATGGAATTTATTTAGTTAATTGGTGGAGTTAAATAATAATTAGAGGAGAATTATTTGATGAATATTTAGAGCCATTGGTTGAGAATACCTTGACTTGATCATAGACATTCATTTGACATAAAATTAAGAAGCCAAATTTGACTTTTCTACTTAAATGTTACCACTCATCAAGCAACATTTTCTCTTTCTTCTTCTTCTTCTTCTCCACGCCATTTTCCTCTCTTCTTTCCTTCATTTTCTCTCATTTCCTTACCTCTAAACTTCATCAAATCACCTAGTTTAAGCTTTGAAATAGCAAATAAACACTAAGACTCAAGCTTAGGAGTAAGAATTTGAAGCTTTAAGTCAAGGAATTTGAGGCTCTACCAAGAACAAGTAAGTTGTGATTTTTGATTTTAAGGATTTAATTAAGGAATTCATAATATTTATATGATTATGCTTTAAATCATGCTCCATTCTCATCTTAAATCATTTCTTGATTCTAATGGGTATTTTTCCTACTTTGAAGAAGTGGGAGAACCCTCATCAAAGGGGAAAAAAAAAAAAGCTAAAGAGTAGAGCTTTATAAGCTCCTTCAATCTTGTTAATAAGGTTAGTGGACTACTATTTCATTTCCCCTTCCATTTCCTTTAAGTTTCAAATTTTAGGTTTTTGAATGAAATTTTGAGAATTGTATGAATTGTGTTGGGGAATGAGTATTTGAATGGTTTAACTTGATTTCCTATGATTTTTAAGCATGGTAGAATGTCTAAAAGGGAAGGGAAACTTTTCTTTTCCCTTTAACCAAGAGAGGTCGAACTTAGGAGGAGGAGCCCTTGGTTTTGTTTCATGTCTTTGTTTTCTTTTGTTTTTAATGTGTTCTTGAATGGTTTTTCTTAAGATTAATATGGTTATTTTGAAAAGAAACATTCTCCCTTTTGATTTGGAAGAGTGGTTGAACCTTGGTTAGGTGAAAGACACTATGCTTCCTTTGATTTTTAAGTTTGATTTCCACTTAAATGAGCTTGTTAATAAGTAAATTAATAATGGTTAAAACCTCTTTCTTGTATTTCAATGTTTAAGGGTTTTGCCAAAACTTAAAGAAGGTTTGAAAGTGAAAAATTTGAGTTTTAAGACTAAATGTTTTTAGGTGATGGTTTTAATGTTTGGTTTAAGTACTTTTTAGCTTGAATTATGATGTTTTACGGAAGGAAATTCTTTCTCCTTTTGATGACCTAAAGAGGCCGAACCATCCAAAGGTGGTAAGACATGTTTCTGTCTTTTAAATATTGATTTTTAAGTGTTTTAAGCTATGTATATATGTGTGTTAAGAAAGTATGATTTTGGTTTGGAACATAAGAAAGCTTTGATGAGTATTTACTAGTTGTAAGTTAAGAAATTTTGGAATAATAAGTGTTAAGTTATAAAACGTTTTGCTAAGGACTTATGTATAAAAAATAAGATTATTTGTGAAAGAATGGTTTTGATTTGGGCTCTACTATGCACGATTGAAATGTAGTAAGATGAGATTTATTCTGATATGTGAGCATGCTGGGCTTATCAGGCCATTTTGTTATGTGAAGCTATGATCATATGCTAGGGTTATCAGCCTTTATGAATAGGAGGATGCGCTTATTATGTGATATGTGGTGGCGCTTTCACAGGCCACGATTTTGTGATATGTGGTGGCGCTTTCACAGATCACGATTATGTGATTCAAAAATCGAATCTATTTATATTTCTTTCTGTATATGTACGAGCCCCTAACTAAGAATGAAATTTTATACTGCTATAAGAAAATGTAATTATATTTATGGACTTCTTTATGATTTTCGAAATATTTTAACTTAATCGGTACGTCTTCAGTGCTTAATTTATATTTGATTTGAGTATTTTAAAGCATATTTGAGATTTGTTGCTTTGGCAATTCTTGGTTATTTCAATTGATAATGATTTAGCACCATTGAATTTTCCACTCAACGCGTTGATTTTTATCACACACAGGTTAAGAGCGGTGGAAGCTATTCGAAGACCGGAGGAGTAGCATCAGAGTAGAAATATTATTTTTGGGTAGGACATATAGTAATTTGTGATTTCGGCATGTATAGAAAATATTGTAAAAAGTATTGAGGTTGTAAATATTGAAATTGTAATTAATGAGAATGGTGGTTATTTAAGTATTACTATCTTATTATATTTATGGTGTATGAATGTTAGTAAATACTTATTAGAATGAATGGTAAATTAATATGATAGAACTTGAGTGAATTGATACAACCATTTAAAAGTGCTGTGTGATTTTTGAGTTGATTGGAGTTTTGGGGTTGGAGGAGAATTTATATTGAAAGTCTATTTGTTTTCTCCGTGTGGCAAGTTGATTTTTAGGGGAAACTCTTGCGAATTTTTCGTAGAAATTTTTCTTTAACCCTGTTTTTAAAAAAAATGTTACTTGCTTCCTTATAAAAACTTAACAACTTCTAATATACTATCTAGAGGTACTAAGTAGGATAAGACGGTGCTCCGGCACTGAATATGACATTCGTCATTTAGTCCTCCGGGATTGGGCGGTGGGTGTTACAGAAGTAGCTAGGGATGAGGTCTTGTTCAGCGATCGGGGAGAACTTGATCATGCAAGAGAGAGAAGATTTGGGTGTTCTTTTTTATCTAGTTCAGTTTCAAACTCAACTAATTGGGAGATTCCGATTTGATTTAAACAAAACTCATTACTTCTAATTATTTTGCAATGGTTTTGGATTTGGTCCTTGGTTCTCCTCCTGCTTCATGCTTGGTTTGATTTTCTCTCAAATCCTTTGATTTATATATACATATATTATATATATATATATATCCTCTTTCTATTATTTCTTTTAGCTTCCTAATTAACTTGCCTTAATTATTTTCATACAATTATTTTAACATAAGAAATATGTATTTGTAATTTTATATTTTTATCAAATACACACTATGACATATATGTATTTGTATTTGTAACATAATAATACTAATTTCTATTCTAATAATTAAACATTGCTAACCATTTATGTACATTATTTAAATAAACCCAACTATTCAATAAATAAAGAAACAGAATTGCATAAAATTTAGAAAATTATCAGATAAAAATTATTTTCTGTTCTCTTTTATTTTTCCTAAAATTAGGGTGTTACATGAGCACATTAAACTTACCAAAGCCTCAAAACCTGACTTGAGAATCTCAAATTATCTAAAAGCCTTAAATTAGACCTAAGCACCTCGGTTTCCCTAAACTGGGGGTAATGCCAGAGTATAAAAAAAGCCTTAAACCTAATTTGAGTACCTCAGATGACGAAAGGCCTTAAACTTGACCTGAACACCTAAATTATCAAAAGCATCAAACTTGACCTGAGCATCTCAATTTCCTTAAATTAGGGGCAATGTCGAGTCATGCCATCAAATCTTGGCTCGTGCATCCCTTCCTCTTATCTAAAGCCTCAAACTTGACCCAAGCACTTCAGATTATCCAAAAGCCTTAAATCAGACCTAAGCACCGTAGTTTCCCTAAACTGGAGGCAATGCTCGTCATGCCAAGCCTAAAACCTGACCTGAGCACCTTAGAGTACCAAAAGCCTTAAACCTGACCTGAGCACTTTTACCTACATGGAATCTCAAACACTGACTTGAGTCACTGAGCACCAGTAGTGTGTGTTTATGAGAAACTCTACAACAGCTATATATTAATGCCACTCTTTTGTTTGCTTTTGCCAAAGAAAAACACGATGGCTTTACCTACTAATTTCAGAGCACTTATGAAAGAAATGCTTTGAGAACATGAAACCCGCTTCCAAACAATGTTGACTGAACAAAACAACTCCCTCCAGAATACCATCACCACTTAGAGAGAGACTATCTAGGGGGAAGTAAAGACATCGATAACTGTCAGTTATAGTAGCAATGTTCCTTCAAACTCAGTCGAAGGATCTAATGAACATACCATTCCACCTAACGGTGATTAGATTGTTCGACGATCAGTTCTTAAGATAGGGGTCACTTCTAATGCCACCGCCACTTGGAACTAGACAGGGGATGATTCTGCCTATCCAGAGGTAAAAAAAGATAATGGAGAAGATGGACTCCTTTGAGAAATTCCTCAAGATCATCAAGAAGTACAGAGACCTTATTGATATAGATTGTCTCCTACTCTTTCCATAGGCCAAGCTACCTAAGAAATTTAAGATGCCTACCATGGACAATTTGATGGCACCACATGCCTTAAGACTCATTTTAAGATGTATGTAGGTGCCCTCACTTCCTTGGTGTAAGCAACGAGCTCCTTGCTTAGTTATTCCAACAGTCTCTCACTAGCGTCGCTCTCCGTTGGTTTATTGCCTTGGACAATGCTAAGAAGAGAACATGGGATGAGATCTGTAATACTTTCAACCAATAGTACCACTACAACATGGAGGTTGACATTACCGGAAGAGACATGGAGACCACTAAACAGGGGGCCTGAGAATCCTTCTCCTTGTTTCTTACAAAGTGGAAAGATGGCAAGGCTTTCCAAATGCTTAATTGCTCCTTAGAGTAGGAACAAATTGACATCATAGTCAACAATTTGCTCTCCTCTTACCAGAATCACTTGAGAACCCAGTACCTTCCAGACTTCAAGGTTCTCATTGCTACTGCTACCAAAATAGAGGACCTGATTCTATCATACTAGATTAAAGAGGATTAAGCTTCTTCCTCTAAATACAAGAAGCCACAAACTAGTTATCATGCAGTTCCTCTCATCCCTTAAAAAGGCAGTGATGTGGCCAATCTGACTGGCCAAAGACAACTTCCTCCTCCCCCACCAAGACCAGTTGCTTGAACATACATATGTAACTTCACTAATCTTGGGGTTCCCCTCTCATTCATCTTCCAAAAGGCTATGGATGACAAGTAAACATAGCCCTTGGAACCTAGACCCCTACATAATCCCATCCCATCCCAAATCACTACAACCTAAATTCCTTCTGCTCTTTCCATTAAGGACCTAGACACAAAACAGATGATTGCAAAACCTTGAGACATAAGATCCAGGACTAGTAGAGAGTGGCCAGATACTCCCTATTCAACCTTGACCGAACATAAACATCAACCCACTCCCTCATCACTAAAATAATGTACATATGATCCATTAAGAGCCTAATTTTGACATGGTCTCTCTAATTCACCTCATCATAAACAACTCATGTTGCGTCATAGACCTAAATGACGTACTCAAGGAAATCAATACAATCACCCAAAGCAAGAGACAATACCTGTAACACCCCCTATCCGGTCCTGTAGGACTAGACAGTGAGTGTCACATTCTGTGCCAGAGACACATGATTACTTATCACATTTACCTGATTATTATATAAAAATAAGTATTAACTTAAAACTTATTTGAATATATTATGAGAATATATTTTGAAAACAACTTTAATAAAGAGAAGGTATAATTATTGTTTACACTTAATGTAATTGTGGAAGACTTAATAACTAAAAAGTTTTGTATCTAATAATAATCTTTTAACTTAATTTGCAAAACCTTAATTATTAATACCACATGTAAAACAATTAGATAATTTGATAAACTATAAATAAAACTTAGAAAGAAATAAATCATGTGATTCATATAAATCTAGTTTGGTATCAAAACATATCACTTTCAAATAATAGGATATAAAAATCAACTTTGAATACTCAACCTTAAACCATAATACTTAATATCCAAATAGATAATTTATTGTATAATTAAAATAATAAGAGTTGTGTTTACTTAAATTATATAAATATCATTCAAACTTAAAATACATTTATTCCAATTAAAATTCCTTATACCACATGCCAAGTTCATAGTACTTCCATGCTCAAGTCA
>CANUEX010001951.1:0-28828 GCA_948099535.1 Jatropha multifida
AAATATAATGGGTCAACTTGTAGAATATTTTCATGTAATTATGGTGTTGAAATCAGATATTAGGCTTACTACGGGCCTCGGGGGCCTTAAGCTTACCCAGGTCCTAGTGCCGGTCCGGCCCATGGCAACGGGTCGTGACACTTATTCTGCGGTCACTGTGATTAATAATAAATGGTGCACACCATCCTGCATACATGCACTCCATATACATATTATATATTCTTCATATTATTTAAATAATTGTGAATCATTTCTTATTGCTATACTAATATTCCTCATTTTCCGAATATAATATCTCAGTTTATAATCTCAGTATTATATATATAATATCTCAGTTTCATAATCACAATATTTGATATATAATATCTCAATTCTTTAAATTTATAATTTCCGCCCTTGATTACATTCATATATTGCATTTATTGTGTTGAATATATTTGTGAATAATTGTGATGTGAAATAATGTGCTTTTGTATCTGGGTGGAAATTGGGACGACGTGTATCACTATGGGTCAGTGGGCCTAGTATGGGGGATCGGCTCCCTATTATATATATATTATTATTATGGAATTGGCCTGGGGCCAATAGGTGGAATTGTGACATCACTGACTAATTTTCCCATGTTGTGAGTATTTGAATGTGACTTGTTTGAAGATGCTTTTGTATAACACGTGCTTGTGAAGTATGTCATTTATTATATTGTGAAAGCATACTGCTTGAATGTATGGGTTTGCATTATTTATTATTATTCACTGAGTTTAGTGAAACTCACCCCCCTTCCAAAAATATTTTTCAGGAAATAAGGATACTGTTGGTTCATAAGACTCTGCTTCTTTCTTCGCAGAGAATTGATCATGTTAGTATAACTCTCTGTTAATATTTGGAATACTCCGCACATTTTATTTAACTCCGCAGTTAGGATGTTTAAATAAATACTGGCTTGTAAAATGATTATCATGTGATTATAAATAAATCGTGGAGTGTTTTATGATAATTTGGAGACTGTATGATAGGGATAGTTTAATCATATTATGACAATCACGTATTTATATGAGAAAATATTTTTATTATATGGATATTGGCCCGAGCTGCGAATAGTATGTATTACTAAGGCTGGGTCAGAATTATTAACTCTGATTGACTTATGAAAATGTCATAATATGGGCTTACTATTCCGATAGTCAAATGTTAAGAGGAATGGAATTTGATAGTTTAGGCTTACTACGGGCCTCGGGGGCTTTAAGCTTACCTAGGTCCTAGTGCCGGTCAGACCCACGGTTTTGGGTCGTGACAAATAATGTACATGATGTGATAAATATTTTGGCACAAAAAAAGGTTCATTTGTGATTATTTGATCAGAAATCTGGCAATTAGATATCTAATTTCTTTCTACTTTGTTATTAAATAAAAAACATTTAGTAATAGACTATTTTGCATTATCCCTTTGTTTCAGCTTTTATTTTCTTTTTATATATGAAATTTTTATAGTAAATACTATTCACAAGTTTGTTTGATAGTTTAAAGTAAAGGGGAAAAGAGAGTTTTAATCATGGAGAGAGTGCCAAAATAAACTATAAAATTAGGTGCAACTTATCATTCTTTAGTTAGATAACATTATAATTGTAAAGAGATTTACATTTCTTAAAATTTGGAGTGGAATTATTAGAGAAAGAGGAAGTTTTCCTCATTTTTTTCACCTCTAATGGTTTTTTTTTTTCCGAGCTGCTAAGACATAAATATTTGTTTTATGGGTGTTGGCAACTGCATGTGTTCATTTAGTGGTAGGAAAATATATTTTCGCGTTTCAATTCGCTTTTTTTTCCAAAGTCTCCATAATAGATATTAAATTCATTGCCTTATTCTTTTACACCAGCCAAGATTAAAGCTTTCAGTGAAAATAAAGAACAAGAGAAAATCAATCAATTTATAAATAAATGCGGTCCCTTTATAACTCTTAAAATAATCGAAACCCAAAGGAATAGAAGATAATAACAATATAAGACAGAGAATTGTATAGATCTCAAAATAAAGACCCACCTGTTTCCATCCACAACACAAAAAAAATCCAAACGCTAAAAAAGAAACAAATACAAAGAAAATAACAAGAAAAAGAAATGAGAAATACCTGCAAAATTACGAATCAACATGTAAAAAAGGAGAAGACATCGTGAATATGGAAAAAAAATTAATGTTGCTTGACTAAGTTAATGAAAAAATTAATATAAAAAATCCCGCGCAACGCGCGGGCATAGGCCTAGTTTCTTATAATTTAATAATCTCCTCATCCTTTTTGTGTGTTTAGAGTTATAAATTTATAGATTTATAGATTTATTGATTCGCTATAAGCTTGATAAAAGTTACTACTTACAGATTAGCGACAAAACTTTTTCTGTTTCTAAATTATAAATGCGGCAAAAAATTCTACTTACGAATTAGCAATGGAATTTTTTTCATTTCTAACATTATAATTATAACATAAATTATTTTTTATTAATTAACAAATTCTATTTTATTATTTTTCTATTGATACAGTTGACAAAAGGATTACAAACAAGGTTAGCAATGAAATTTCTATCCATTGCTAAATTTATAACCATATTGGTAACCAGTTTTTTAAATCTAAACCTAAACCTCACTGCATATTTCTTCTGTGCCATATTTTTTAGTATGTCTATTCCTCCTTTTCTTTTTTCTTTCTCCCTTTTATTTTATATTTTATTGATAAAAATTTAAATTTTATTTGATTGTAAGATTAATATTTGTAATGATAATATATTTTATTTTTTTATTTTCAAGTATTTCAATGGAACTATAGAAATTTTAATATTTAAATTATAATATAATAAATCGCAATTTTTTTAGTATAGGTGAAAGGGGATTCGAACTTGAATTTATTGTCAAGTCGTATATGCATTTATCATTGGGCTATTCCTTTGTGTGCATAAATCATAAATTTTTCACTTGTATAGAAATTTCAAATTTTGTTTGTATTTTATTGATTGATTAACGATAATATTAATGATAATTTAGTCATATCCTAATTAGGAAATATTGAGTTTCTAAAAGGTCAATGTTAAGTTTATCAATTGATAAAAATATCATCAAGAATTTTAATTTTATTGGTTAAAAAATAAATGTAGTTTAATTTTTATTGGTTATATTAATTTTCTATTTGAATCTAAATTCTATTAGAAAGTTTAATCTAATTCTAAATAAAAAAATTATCCAATATCTAAATATAAAATAAAATTAAAAATTATAATTGTAGTTGTTGACATGATTAAAAATATATACATATAAAGTGAAATACCCAAAAATTTTAACTTCAAAAATTTTTCATTTAAATTTTAATTATAAAATTTCAACCAATAAAATTATGCCACGTGATATTTATTTGGACCGAAAATTAATTTGATTTGCCCAAAAATCGTTCGAGAAATCGTTAAATTCTAATCGAATTATTAATTTAGACCGAGTTGATTCAAACTAGACCCGAACCGAATATTTTCACTATGCACCATCACTATTTATGTTAAGATTGTCAAATGGACGGTTTGTCCATTTCAATTATTGCTAAAATTATTCTTTCCTTTTTTTTTTCTTTCTTCTACCTTCCCTTATTGTTATTGTTATTGTTATTGTTATTGTCCTCCTTCTCCAACAAAACACAATACCTCCCTCTCCTTCACAACCAAACACTCTCAATCTCTCTCTCTCTGCTGCACCCCACCCCCTCACTGCCTCTCCAGCACCAGCTGGCCACCAGTCCAAGAGCAGCGCCAGCCACCGTCCTCCTCTCTCCTTGCGTCGTGCTTCCTGAAGTTTGGCCGACCACCGTGCTATCTCTTCTCTCTCTCCTCAGTTGCATCACCAGCAGCTCCGGCAAGCTGCAACCGTGCCAGCAACCCAGAAATGCCGGAACCTCCACTGCAGAAGCTCCGCACCACCATTCCTCCACCAGGTCGCCGCCGATTTAGCCTTCAGCAGCTGATTCTCTGCCGATCTAGTCACCTCAGTCGCATCTCCACCACGATCCAGCCACCGGTGACCCGATCTCAACCCATTGAGTTCGATTCCAACGAACTCAGTCTTGATCTACGCGTTTCTGGCCACCTCAATCACGAACCGAGTCCCGATCGGCATCGGACAATTATTTTTGGGACTATAATTTATATTTAAGGGTATTAAAATAATTTTCAGAATTTATTTAAGTAATTTAAATAATCTTTATGGTTGATTTATTATTTTGAATGGTTGATTGGGTTCTGATATTCGATTGAGATTTTATCATGGTTGATTTATTGGATATGTGTGGATGATTAATTTAGATAAGTTATTTGTTGATGGTTGAATGGTTATTTAATTGTGGTTGGGGATTTTAGGTGAATCAGTTAACAATAATTAATTTTGGTATTTATTTAGTATTAATGGTAATATACATTTGATTTAGTAATTGATGGGGGTAAATAAGGAAAATAATGGATTTTATTAGGTTATAAATATTATTGATGGATTTATTAAGGTTTAAGTATATTAAAATTATTATTAAGAGATAATTAATGGATTTGGACAAATTGGGACAAGAAGCAAATATCGTATATATATATACATGCATATACTGTAAATTAGGCTAAAGTATTAAATACTGGGTTTTAGTTAAAAGAATTATATTAGGATCGATTCAAGTTAATAAAGGATTGAGATTAATTAATTTTGGTTAATTAGAATTGAATTAGTGGATTTTAGTGAATTCAGGTTAACTGGAGAATTAGTTGCATTACTAAGGTTTGGTTAAAATAAAATAAGTTGCGGTTGATGAAATTAAAGTAATTTGAGTTAGAGGAGTATTACAAGATTATTCAATCAATTAGAATATGGATTAGTAAATATTAAGTTAGGAAGAAGGTTTTACTAAATTAAAGTAATTTAGGTTATTGAAATAAATATAATTAAAAGAGTTTGCGAGAATTATTGCAGATATGGAAATGAATTTTTGGTGGAATTGACGGAATATTTGTTGTGGATTAAATGTTGAATTATTGGTGTACTTGAATTGAATTATGGAATTATAGATGGTTAATTAAGGGATTAAGTGAATAAATATAGACAGGTATTTTTGCGAATATTAAGGATGAAATAAGGTAAATAAATTATACTACTGATAAGAATATGGATACTGTAAATAAATTAAGTAAGAAGGAAAATTATTGATGGAAGGATGATATTTAGAATTGGATTAGTATTGTGTGAATTCTAATGGAGGTAAGATTAAATTATTTTTGAAGGCTATAATAGGAACTGGAATTAATTAATATTTAGCAGGTGAATAGTGTAGAGTTTGGATTAGTTCTAACCGTTAGGTTAGAATAAAATTTATTAGATTGATTTTCTATTTTCTTTGTTTTAGTTGGAGGTCTGATGAATTATTCCTTCTCTATATTTTTAATTCCTTAGATCGTCCGAGTTCGTCAGCATCTCCTCCAAGTCAGAATCAGAATTAGAATTTGAAAATCCTACAAGCACTGTGAGTAATAATAAATAGTGCATGATATGCATTCATGGCATCATGATTTTATCTCACTATAATTTTACTACATTATATCATTATCTATTTTTATATATCAAATTATATTATGTCATTGTTTAAATATTGTATTATTATATTGTGCATATTATTTATCTATTAATTTGAAATTGGATGAATTGCTTGATTAATTGTGTCGTGATATGAACTGCTTTGTTTGAGTGGAATTAGGATGACGTGGGTCACCATGGGATTGTGAAGGCGGTCTGTGATACCGTCGACCAGGTATGGGGAGATTGGCGCCCCCATGTGCATCTGATAATATGTTGACATTATATGAATAACCATAGGGTGATCTCCTGGTGGTATGGAAAAGAAAAGAGAGTATAAAAAAGAATAAATAAATGAAATAATGAGAGGGCTGGTCAAGTAAGGATTAGACCGATCGGCCAGGTATGGGGGCTCGGCTCCCTGGTGCACACGTATGAGTGAATGAGCCATGTGAGAGGATGGCTCATCGGGGGATTCGGTGACACCACAGACTAATTTCTACGTGGTTGATTATTTAAAGTTGAAATATATTATGGGTGCTGATATTGTGCCATATGCATGACTGGCTGAGTGAGCATTTTAGAAAATTTAGATGCATTCTGTGTGACTATCTGGTCATGCATTATTTATTACTATTTATTGAGTTGTAAAACTCACCCCCCCTCACCCAACATTTGAGGAAGTAGGAGTTCTATCCAGGACAGTTAAGGTTCTGTAATCTTCTCCGCAGGGCTACAAAGTATATTTCTAATTTATGCAGTTATTTAAATATTATATCGTTACTTTAAGTGATTCTCTGTTTTCGGATATTTTTGTCAAACTCCGCAGTTATAAGTGGTATGTATTCTGAATGGTATAATTAATGGGGGTGTATTATGTAAGTTATGATTTTTTTTTAAAAATATATATCTGGGTACTTGTATGATCAGTAGCCATGATATAATTGATGTGTATATTTTTATCGGGCCCGAATTATGATGACTAATTGAGAGAATAATTATTGGGCCGAGGTTAAGTGGTTACTGGACTCATACATATAATTTGAATTGGGCTCACTATTAATAGAGAACAATTAGACTCGTGTGGATTTTATAATTCAAGCTTACTACGGGCTTCAGGAGCCTTAAGCTTACCTAGGTCCTAGTGCCGGTCCGGCCCACAGTTTTGGGTCATAACAGCATTTGAGTTCCAGAGTACCGAGACATCTTAGCCTTAGCTTAATGACTCGCTCTCCCTTACAATAACACTAACTGAAGTGGTTGATATATACCAGTACCCTTGACAGTATACTATTAATATGCACTAAATATTAACACTTTGCCAAATGTTTGGTACAATATATGGGCAACCCTATATTAGTAATGGTGTTCCAAATTTTACTATGTATAAGTTTTGGTACCCCATATGTGTGGTTACCACATGATGTCTCGATATCATATAGTATATCATGTATGATAGATTACCCTGTGTTAGTATTATCGTGTCCTATATCGTGGTGTATTCAATAATTACCATGATCATTTATTCAATGTATTTGTGTCCCCACATAGGCTTGGGGTCATTCAGTTGGTGTTAACCATATATCATGTGTGGTTTATACCATATATGAATGGAATAGAGGTTTGTTCTATTAATATTCAGTGAATATGTATATTAATTTATCAACATACTGGGCAACATACAGGCTTCCCTAATATATCATATAAATAAGACCAATGGGCGTTGATATATTCGACCTAGGCATATAATTAATATGCTAGCTAATCACTAATCACTACTAATATACAGGTCGGGTACCCATGGATATTAGAAGGATGATAGTCATGATAGTTTACAATATTACTAATATCCAGATTTATTGACAAAATCCATAAGCATTATGTAGTATACCCTTTGCCATGATATATATCCGCTGACGTATACATATCTGCCTACCCACATCCATTATACTACCCCTATATGGATCAATAGATGGTGAACAGTCACATAGACGCACGTGGGAGCTACCCATATAACTTATATCATAAAATTATGACATGTGTTATATGGGTAACCCCCACGTGGACGTAATATATCATGGCTGCACTACAGTTAACAAATTCATTGCAACCACATATATGGAGTGAGATAAAATGCACATTGGTATAACATAGGGTGACAGAATCGGCAAATCGTATACCAAAGTTCTTTCCCAAATCAAAATTAGTATGTGGCTCATAGACATTATAGTATTAGTTTCCCACCATATATATCTATTCACCACCAGTCCATATAACCCCCACGTGGAATGTACCATGACTATACTACAATTAACAAATTGCTATACCATTCTATGGCCAAGATATTGCAACAACATCTAATACAAGATCACTAATCCCAGCTTATCTCTACGCCACTCCTGTCTGATATTATATGACATTAATCATATTCAATTGCCATAGAAGTTTATAAATATAGGATCTAATGTAGTACCGAATAGTATGAACATATAGTACGATGTATGATAGTATATAGTAGATTACCTATTCATAATACTCTAATTGGCTATTAGTGTGATAAATGACACATGCAAGTTATGTTTGATGATAAACTAGTCAGTGAATAAGAGTAATCCATATAATCGTTATATATTGCACTAAATACATTGTGAGGACAAAAGTATATGGGGTAGTGATATATTATGCTATACATAATGATATGATATAATTGTAATTAGTATTTTCCTCAATCATATGGTACATTAGTACAGAAGTAAGACATATACGATAATATCAAATTCATTGCAACCATATATATGGAGCGAGATAGATTTTCCATTAAAAAGTGAGGTCCTCGTTTATTAATTAGGCCAAAACTTAGAGACCTTATTATTTTTTCCCTATAATATATAAAAATGAAAGTAGTTTGTCTTTTACGAAAACTAAGTGTGAGTAATACAATTTGCCACTTGATAGTTTTGAATTATAAAATGACAAATATTAAAAATATAAATTGAAAATAAAAAAAAAATTTCAAGCAAGTAATTTATTAGCCGTGCCTTTGCATTCTGCAAAATTGATATTACAAAATAAATATTAAAAATATATATACAGAGATATTTAGAAATTGGACCACTCTAGGGTGGATAGTATTTGAAAAAAAACAAAAAATTATATCGCATATTCTATTTAATTTGATTTTAGAAATAATTTAATTTTAGTTTATAATAGAAAATATTTTTTTTACTTAACTTTCAAAAAGTAGGATTTTTATACTCTTAATACGAACATACTGAATAAGTATAATATATTAATATTTTAAATAAATAAAAAATAATTTATAATAAATCATAAATATAAAATAAAAAATTTAACTTCTTATTTTACTATATTTAATTAAATTTTCAAAATTATTATCGTTATTGAAAAATACATCAATATGCATGTCATATTATACATGACTTTTTATTATTGCATATCTCGTTGAAATCACAATATATTTAAAAAAACACATCTTATCATTGCCATTTTGTCGGCATGTCTTAATGAAATATATACTTTTGTTATCTTTGAAGACTGCCCCAAAAGATTATTTAATCCTTTAATAAATTATATATATATAAAGAAAAATATAATACTGAAATAAGAGAACATATGTATAGATGTTTGTAGTGAGAAAGCCTCCCTTGTCTGATATTCTAGAACCCAAATTGAAATTTCAAAATTGAAAAGTGGGAGAGCCCTTCTCTGTACTGGTACTACTAAACCCAGCGATTGGCCCCAAATCTACAGCTCCATTTTCTCCTCTTCAGGTTGATGCCTTAATTTCTCTACTTACCTGTATCTCTCTCTGTTTGGCGGCCGAGAAAGTTTGAACTTTGAAGAGATTTCTCTCTATGTTATGAAAAAATTCAGTTTATTTTCCTATTCATTACTTTGAGATTGAAAATTTATTGTTGCAGGTTGTATCTCCGCATGTAAACAGAAATGTCGCTGCTCAGTCGGTTCTTTTATAAGAGGCCTCCCGATGGATTGCTTGAATTTGTTGATAGATTATACGGTAACGCCAAATTTCGCAGTTCTCTCTCTACATTTGAAATTGTAATGATTTTTTTTTTTCTTGTTTCAATGTCTGATATATTTTTATTTTGTTTCTTTTTGTTTATGTCTATGTTTGTGGCAGTTTTTGATTCTTGCTTTTCCACTGAAGTTTTGCCTGATGAAATGTACCAAATATATCTACATGAAATTGTAGCTGAGTTGCATGAGGAATTTCCTGACTCGTCTTTCCTTGCTTTCAATTTTCGTGAGGGTCAGAAAAGGAGTCAATTTGCAAAAATTCTATGCCAATATGATGTTACTGTCATGGATTATCCGCGACAGTATGAGGGTTGCCCTCTTCTACCATTGTCTTTGATTCAGCATTTTCTTCGTGTTTCTGAGAGTTGGCTTTCCTTTGGGAATCATCAGAATATCATCCTTATCCATTGTGAGAGAGGGGGTTGGCCACTTTTGGCCTACCTTTTGGCTAGTTTCTTGATTTTTAACAAGTTCCATAGTGGTGAACGAAGGACTCTTGAAATTGTGCATAGAGAAGCTCCTAAAGGGTTCTTGCAGCTATTGTCACCCCTTAATCCTTTCCCGTCTCAGCTACGTTACCTTCAGTATGTAGCCAGAAGAAATATAGCACCTGAGTGGCCTCCTCCTGAACGAGCACTTTCTCTAGATTGTGTTATTCTTCGTGCTATTCCAAGCTTTGACTCTGAAAATGGCTGCAGGCCTATCATCAGAATATTTGGTAGGGATCTCCATACCAAAGGTGGGCTTTCAACTCACATGCTCTTCTCCATGTCCAAGAAGAAGAAGACCAATCTTCGGCATTATTGCCAGGTGAGAGGCTTCTTGTTCTTCTCCATCTTGTATCATTCTATATTCTATTTTTATTCACTGGGGCAATATGAATATGAATGTTCTGAAATTGCAGGCAGATTGTGATGTGATTAAGATTGACATTCAGTGTTGGGTGCAAGGAGATGTTGTGTTGGAATGTCTGCATCTGGACTTGGAACCAGAAAGGGAGGTTATGATGTTTCGCGTAATGTTTAATACTGCATTTATTCGGTCTAACATATTAATTCTCAACTCTGACAACTTGGACATTCTCTGGGAATCTAAGGAACGGTATCCAAAAGGCTTCCGAGCAGAGGTGAAATAAATTACTTGTTGAATTTAGCCCTTCTTTGAACTCCTTTTGTTCAGAAGTTTGCAACCTGTGTAACAAAATTACTCTTTTAAGTGTAGATTTTGTTTGGAGAGGCAGAAAGTATATCCCCAGCAAAAGCTCCAACCACAATTTTAAATGGTGAGGAAAAAGGTGGATTGCCAATTGAAGCTTTTTCTAGGGTTCAAGAACTTTTCAATGGGGTTGATTGGGTTGATCACAATGATGATGCTGCCTTGTGGTTACTCAAACAACTTTCTGTCTTGAATGATGCTAGAGAATTTTCAAGATTACAAAATAAAGGCAGTTCTTATGTATCACCTATTGACTCTGAAGAAGAATATAATGCATCTAGCGCTGCTGACAGTTCAGATGAAGCATTTGAACTTATTTCCAAAGCTTCAACAGATTCAACTCTCTTACCTACTGACAATGATGGTCATCTGGATTCAAATAGTGCTTCTGAACCTCCAGCTGAAGTTTCATTCGAAGGTGTTCCATCCTCCCTTACTCAGCAACTATCAGTTCCAAGTGAAGGAATTCCACTTTCTTCGTCCCCTCCAACTCGGCTTCCACCACCTATTGCTAGAACACCCCAGTCTCCACCTCCGCCTCCGCCTCCACCTCCACCTCCTTCACTTTCATTTTCTATTCAAACTCCTTTGTCAAAACCCCCACCTCCCCCACCACCACCACCTATACATGGTGATTTCATTGGTAGACCTCTGCCACCTCCATTGCCGCCTCCTTTTCCTAGTGTTTCCAGTCGAGATTCGTCAATACTTCTTGCTCTAACTACCATTGGAGCTCCTCAACCACCTCCTTGTCCACCTCCACCTCCTAACTTTAGTAAACCTATTTCTTCACCACCGCCACCACCTCCACCACCACCTCCTAATTTCTCCAGTAAAGATTCTCACACACCACTTCCAGCTACTAATGCAGGCCCACTATTACCTCCACCTCCACCACCTCTCAATTCTTCTAAAGGTCCCCCACCAGCTCCTCCACCTCCTCCTCCTCTTTCTTCAACATCTAAGCAAATTTCTTTGCTACCACCGCCACCGCCACCCCCACCAAGGCCACCATCCTTGATTAGTACAACCACTAGTCTACAGTGTCCACTGCCATCTCCACCACTTCCACCACCTCTGCCATCTCAGACACAGTCTTTGAGTTCAACCACTTTCCGGGCACCTCCTCCTGCACCTCCTCAACCACCTTTGGGCCGCAATGCTAGTGATACCTTTAAACCACCTTCCCCTCCTCCTCCTCCTCCTCCTCCTCCTCCTCCTGCTTCAGGAACAAAGCAGCCTAGTTCTGTTCCTCCCCCTCCACCACCTGCACCCAAGCTTCCTTCTGCTCCCCCTCCACCACCAGGTCATAGCAGAGCACCAGGTCCACCACCACCACCTCCCCCAGGAACAAAGATTTCTATTGTGCCACCTCCACCACCTTCATTTATTGGAAGAGCAAGACCTTCTTCAGGTTCAGTTGGTCAAGGAAGAGGTAGGAGTACTGGGACTTGTAATGCCCCAAGGAAAACTTCGCTAAAACCTTTACATTGGGTGAAAGTTACTCGAGCAGTGCAAGGGAGTTTGTGGGCAGATTCACAAAAACAAGAAAATCTGTCTAGGTGTGTAAATTTTTGTGATTTTTATTTTACTTTTTACCCCATTAATTATAAGAATTACCCTTCTTATGTTTTAGCCTTCTTCCCTGCATCTTCTCCTGCTGATTGGCAGTGAGGGAGGAGGGTTGCACTTCTGATGTTGCCTAATGTAGCTCTCTGGTAGGGCCCCTGAAATTGATATATCGGAACTTGAAAGCTTGTTCTCGGCTGCTTCTGCTTCAGATGGCAGTGGCAGTAATAAAGCTGGAGGTCGACGTGGTTCTAACGTTAACAAACCTGAGAAAGTGCAATTGGTGAGGCATTTTATTTTTTTTTGGTAGTTGCATCATGCTTATTGTCTAAGCAAAATAACTGGCATTTCTAGGTTATATTCAAAAGAACATAAGATCAGTTGTATAAATTGGTCTGAAAAATAATTTCTTTCGAGTAATAAATCCTGGTACCTGGAGGACAGGATCCTGAGAAGAAAAGGATGAAAATAGATAGGTAATGTAGTTTGTAAGAATCGAATCTTACTGCACCATGAAGAATAAAATGAAAGATAAACTTAAGAACCTTGAAATAAATATCCAGTCAAAAGTGAAGATCAAATTCTTGGTGATGCAGGCCTGTGCAAGCAACTCAGATTGTTTGAAATTCTGAGGTGTAAGCTGAATTCTCCATATTCCCTAGTGAAGAAGTTCCAAATTAGATGTAAAATCTGCCATTAGCTGTTCCTAATGTAGGAGATGATATATAGTGTAGCTTGTGATTAGGAATTTGAGAAGTTGACATAATGAATAAGTACATCACTGGCAATGGCAAGCCGCAACCCTTAGCGGATCTCATATGAATAGTTTCACAATGGATGCTATCGCAAGGTCTCTTTCTACATGAAGCAAAACGTAGGAATCTTGTATGAATTAGTTGATCAGACTTCAAGCAGCACCAAAGCATTTTAGTGTTATTGGTCCAATTAAAGGTTTTTAACCAGTTAATTTTCATGGAATAAATTCCAAAATTAATATTGTGATTATGTGAAAGTGAGGACGGAGATAACTGCAAAGGAGCTGAATAAGATGACAATGAAGGGAAGGATAAAAATGGCCACTTTAATCATGTGAATTTGAGTGCATACTGCATAGTTTGTAAGACACTGATGCAGATTTAATGCTCATTATGAAGTTGATCTTCTTTACTTTCTGTTGCAGAATAGTGGACAAGTAGAGAATTCACAATGTGTGTAATCATAACATAGTTGCACGTATTATAACTCATAAAGAGGATAAAAAATGGTGGTTTTTATTCCTTAAGCATTCAAATAAAATGAATTAAGTGTTGTTTAGGAATGCGGGAAGGGTGAGGAATTTGTTTTATCACTATCCAGGAGCCATAGAAAAAAAGAGGGAATAGCTTATGAACTGTAAACTAATACCATAGGTCCTGCAGAAACCTTGTCCCATGATTTGGGAGAAAAGATAGGGAAATGCAGCATTTAAAAGACACGAATTGAATAAATTTGCAGTTTCATCTTTGGCCATGGTTATTCTGCATCTCTCTCTCTCTCTCTCTCTCTCTCTCTCTCTCTCTCTCTCTCTCTCTCTCTCTCTCTATATATATATATATATATATATATATATATGTTAGAATTTGTAATAACTAGGAAATATTGTGCATATATTGGGGTGATATTTAGTCTTAATTAGGAGATACTTAGGAAATTATTTTTTCCTTTTAGGTTATATACTTTGTACTATATATATACCCTAAACTAATAAGAGAAACAATAAGCTAATTGTTTGATTCAAAATATCTCTTCTTCTTCTTCTTCACATGGTATCAGAGCCACAATTGGCCTGATTTTCTCCTCTTCCTCTTGCACCAGATCTGCCGGTGACTGAAACCAGCAGCTTTCAAATCTGTCTTCCTAAAAATTTCCTATTTCTTGAAAGATTGAATTCTCACCGTCCCCCTAGTTGGATTCAGCAGCTGTTGGCGACCTCAGACTCGAAATTTTGGCACTGGGAACCTTGCCGTTGACCTTCATGCCCCACTGTAACAGTGCAGACATCGATCCACGCGCCAGCACGTGAGCATAGTTTCCGGTGACTTTTCTGAACAGGCAGACTACAAGCAAGGCCGCCCGCTTCCGGCGATCACTCCGGTCACCTCCATTCTTCTGCCAAGGCACAATCAGATCTCTTTTTCTGCAACTTTTCTGACTGAAACACATACAACAGCAGGTTATTTCTTTCATCATGCTTGAGAATGATGGAACTCCAACTTCAGGTCTTTCCAAACCTCTTTTCTCAACTTCTCGTACTATTACTATTGTTAAATTGGAAGGTAGTAGCAATTATATCTCCTGGTCTGCTTCAGTGGAGTTATGGTTTATGGGATAGAGTTATGATGACCGTTTAATTAAAAATGCTGCTAATATTGTTGCTACTGATAAGACAAATTGGACTAAAATAGATGCATAGTTATGTAATCTTTTATGAAGTTCCCTTGAGCCTAAATTGCTTGCTCTTTTTCAATCCTGCAAAACTTGTTATAAGGTATCGACTAAAGCTAAAGCGTTGTATGCTAATGATATACAACGTATATATAAAGTTGTTTCCAGTATTGTCCATTTACAGCAAAATCAATAAGATATGACAATTTACCCAGGACAAGTAGAAACACTATTAGATGAGTTCAATTCAGTTATGCCCTTTTCAGATAGTGTTACTACACAAGAGCAACTAAGGAACAAGTTCTTCATGGTTTTGGCCTTAATAGGACTTAGATCTGATCTTAGTTCTTTCAGGGATCAAATACTAACCAATCCTAAAATTCCTACTTTGGAAGATGTTTCTGCACTACTTCTCCGAATTTTTGTTACTCCCACAACTGATATTGAGACATCTGTGCTGGCTGTACAACATCAATAGGGGCAAAGTGGTTATCAGAAATGGAAAGGCAAAGGATCCAAGTGACATTGTTCTTATTGTGATGAGAATGGTCATACCCTAGAAACGTGTTGGAAACTGCATGGTAAACCATCACAAAATTAGTCTTTCAATATTAGCAAATCTATTGCCTATTTGTCTCAAACTGGTGGAGCTGGAATTCTGCCATTACCCGATCGAGCATTCACTTCTATCACCGTAACTGGGACAAACTATAGTGAGTATTTACAATTTCAGGTAGCCAAAGAACAAGCTAAAGAACATTCATCTACCATCTCTCAATCTAGTAATTCAGTTGCATGTCTAACCAAATCCACTATTACTGATCCTTGGGTTCGTAATTTTGGTGCTTTTGATCATATCTCTGGTAATGGAACAGTTTTCTCTACTCTCTCTATTCCTCCAAATACATCTATTGTTACTTTAGCTAATGGTTCTGAAATTGTGATTAAAGGAATTGGGGAAGTACATCCTCTTCCCTCAATTACTTTAATCTCAGTATTATTTACTCTTGAATGTCATATAACTTCATCTCCATTAGCAAATTGATCAAACAACTTAAATGTATTGTCTCCTTCATAGCTGACTATGTTTTCATGCAGGATAGACGTACGGGGAAGATGATTAGAGTAGGATATTAGTTGCAAGGATTGTACTATCTCTCTTCACAAAAAAAATCACAGTTGCACTTCCTCTACTTCTGTTGAACTCTTTCATCATTGCTTCAAACATCGTAACATCATGAAGCTTAAACAATTAGCTCTTAGTCTTTCTACATTATCTTCTCTTAATTGTGTGTCGTGTCAACTTGGCAAATAGACTCGTGTCTCTTTTCCTAAGTGTGTCAATAATAGAGCCGCATCTATGTTTGAAGTTGTTCATTCCGACATACGGGGTCCTAGTCGTGTTAGTTTAATGTTAGGTTTTAATTATTTTTACTTTTATTGATGATCATTCTCGTTGTACTTGGCTTTTTCTTATGAAAAATCGTTCGGAATTATTTTCTATTTTTCAAACTTTCTGTGCTAAAATTTGTAATCAATTTGGAGTTTCCATTAAAACGTTACATAGTGATAATGCTAAAGAGTATTTTTCTCACCCTTTTAATCAGTTTATGTCTTCTCAGGGAATAATTCATCAATCTTCTTATGCTCATACTCAACAAAATGGAGTTGCCGAAAGAAAGAATAGGCACCTCATTGAAACAGTCCGTACTCTATTGATTAGTAACAATGTTCCACTTTATTTTTAGGAGGATGCTACTCTTACTTCTTGTTTTCTTAATCGCATGCCTTCTGTTTTGCAAAATCAAAATCCACATTCTACTGTGTTTCCAAAATAAGATCCTTATAGTCTTCCTCTTTGTGTTTTTGGTTGTACATGTTTTGTTCAAGATCATACTCCTGGGAAAGACAAACTTCAACCAAAATCAATTAAATGTATCTTCTTAGGGTATTCTCGTCTCCAAAATGGTACAAATGTTATAACCCAGTCACTCACAAGTACTTTGTCTCTACAGATATAACCTTTTTTGAGACCTCTCCATATTTCTCTGAAAGCAAAGTCAACCAGAATTCTATTTCTGCAACTCTTTCTGTCCCTACTCTTCCTGTTCCAGTATCACCTACACCAGTCATGCTATTAGCACTAGGAAAGATAATAATCTAAATAGTTTATTGTTGTGATTCACAGTATCTCTATACAATTTTATTCTATATATACACAAAGAATAATTCTAACATGGTAATAATCTAAATAGGAAACAAACCTAAACTAAGAAAGATAATATTCTACAAATCTCTGCACTCCACCTCAAGTTGGTGCAAAGATATTACATATGCCCAACTTGCAAACCAAAGGATAAAACAACTTGCTACTCAAGTCCTTCGTAAAAACATCAGCTAGTTGTTCTTTTGAAGCCACATAAAAAACTTTAATGGAACCTTCAACTATCTTTTCCTTTATAAAATGACGATCAATCTCTATGTGCTTAGTTCGATCATGCTGGACAGGATTATTCACTATATTGATGGCTGCTTTACTATCACAAAATAAAGATGTATCTGTTGTTTCAAATAACTTTAATTCTTTCATCACTCTACGCAACCATAGAAGTTCACAAATTCCTTGTGTCATGGCTCTATACTCAGTTTCTGCACTGGACCTAGCAACCATAGTTTGTTTCTTGTTTCTCCAAGTGACCAAGTTTCTACCAAGAAAAACACAATAACTTGAGGTCGATCTCTTATCATCAAGGGAACCAGCCCAATCTGCATTCGTATAGCCTTCTATTTTCAAATGACCATGTTTGGAAAATAACAACCCTCTACCTGGAGCTGATTTCAAATATCTCAAAATTCAATGCACAGCTTCTAAGTGAGATTCCCGAGGATCATGCATATACCGACTCACTAGACTAACAGCATAAGCAATATCTAGTCTAGTATGGGAAAGATAAATTAGTCTTCCAACCAATCTCTGATATCTGCCTATATCGACTGGACTTCCCACTCCAGCTTGAAACTTGTGATTAGCTTCAATGGGTGATTCTACAGGCTTACATCCCAACATACCAGTTTCTTTAAGGAAATCAAGAATATACTTTCTTTGAGAGATGAAAATTCCTTTTTCAAATCTAGCAACTTCAATTCTAAGAAAGTATCTCAACTTTCCCAAATCCTTAATTTCAAACTCCTTGACTAACAAATTTCTCAAATGAGTCATTTCTTCTTTATTATTCCCTATCACCACTATATCATCAACATAAAAAATAAGTAACGTGATCTTACCTGCATAATGTTTAATGAACAAGGTATGATCAGCATCACTCTGAATGTACCCAAAAGAAAACATGGCTCTACTAAACCTTTCAAACCATGCTCTTGGTGACTATTTCAACTCATATAATGACTTCTTCAACTTGCACACTTTTCCTACAGTCTTGTCATCAACAAATCCTGGAGAGATCTCCATATACACCTCTTCTCTCAAATCTCGATGTAGAAAGGCGTTTTTAACATCAAATTGATGTAGCTTCCAGTCAAGGTTGGCTGCACAAGACAATAAGATTTTGATAGTGTTCATCTTGGCTACGGGGGCAAATGTTTCCTGGTAATCAACTCCATAAGTCTGACTAAATCCTCTAGCAACCAATCTAGCCTTGTACCTCTTAATTGAACCATCTGCCTTATGTTTAACTGTGAACACCCATTTACATCCAACTGGTTCCTTCCCTAGTGGTGAAATTACAAGATCCCATGTCTCGTTTTTTGCTGAAGCTCTCATCTCCTCAACCATTGCAGCCTTCCATTTTGAGTCCTGTAATGCCTCTCGCCAATCCTGCGGTATAGAAACAGAAGAAACAGACAAAACAAAGGCTCTATAGGAAGGAGACATAGCATTATAGGAGATAAAATGGGAGATGGGATATTTGGTGCATGTTCTAACTCCTTTTCTAAGAGCGATAGGAATCAAGGTCATTGTCAGAAGGACTAGAATCAAGATTAGAAACAGAATCAACAGGGATTAAAAAAGACTCACCAGGTTCTTGTGCTTCTGTATTTTCAGAGACTGAAATTGGAGAGGACGGTTCATCAAAGGTCTCATGCTCGATGGTTGCATTTGTATTAGTCCGCCGAGTGTAGGTTTTCAAATCAGGTGCATCCAATCTCCTTAGAGTTTTGGGTGGTTGGTCTCTCTTATTGTCTATCTCTATTGGAATCTCCCCCTGGAAAGGAATGTCATCTATCACCTCTTCCTTCTGATATTTCTCCCCCTTAAGAGGTGACTGGACAGAAAAATAAGGCTCAAACTCTCTAAAGGTAACATTCATACTCACAAAATATTTCCTAAGGGGAGGATAATAACACTTGTATCCTTTTTGAGTAGTAGAGTAACCAACAAACACACACTTCAAGGCTCTAGAATCTAATTTGCTTGGACCATTCTGATGAACAAAACAAACACAACCAAAGACTTTAGGAGGCACAATATAAGAATTTTTTCCTTGGAGAACCTCTAATAGAGTTTTAAAATTCAAAGTACGAAGAGGCATACGATTGATAAGGTAAGCAGCAGTTAAAATAGCATCCCCTAATATGGTTTGGAAAGATTCATAGTGAACATAAGTAACCTAGCTACTTCCAATAAATGCTTATTTTTCCTTTCAGCTACTCCATTTTGAGCACTAGTATTGACACAAATAGTTTGATGTATGATACCATTAGAATCTAAATAGGTACAAAAGACTGTATTCATGTATTTAATACCATTATCTGTTTTTAGAATTTTAACATGCACATCAAACTGGGTGCAAATCATTTCATAAAAGTTTTGAAAACATGAAAAAACTTCATTTTTTGTTTTCATCAAATAAACCCAAGTCAATCTAGTGCAACAATCAATAAAGGTCACAAACCATCTATATCTAGAAAGAGAAATAATTTTAGTATAACCCCATACATTAGAGTGAATTGTAGCAAAAGGAACCAAAATTTTATTATTAAGTGGAGGATAAGAATGCCCAGTGTGTTTGGCAAGTTCACAAGCATCACATACTAAAGAATTCAAATCACATGTAGTAACTAAAGTGGAAAACAAACGTCCTAAAACAGAAAAAGAGGAATGGCCTAATCTCCTATGCCATTGAACTTCATGAGAAGGATTTCTAGAAGTTCCTAACAAGGCTTGATTGGTACCTGGATTTGAAAAATGACAAACGTCATCCAACAGATACAGTCCATTGCGCAAGCTACCGCTGCCAATCGTTCTCTCCGTGTTCAGTTCCTAAAAAACACAATGAGTAGGGCAAAAGGTTACTTTGCAATTAAGCGCTTTCGTGATTAAGCTAACAGATAACAGATTAATGGGAAATCGAGTTACATGGAGAACATGAGAGAGTTTAATATTGGAAGTACAGTCAATAGAACCTGTGCCAGAAATCGGTACAAAAGAGCCATCCGCAATACAAATTTTTTTGGTGCCTTGATACTTAGAATATGTGAGGAAATGGTTTATAGAACCTATTGTATGTTTATTTGCTCCTAAATCTATCACCCAAGGGGGTTTTGCAATTTTCGCAAGAGGGGTAAGAAAAACATTACTTGAATCAACAAAATTAGAAGCTGCAGCAAATGAGGAAGATTCAAGCTGTGACAACAACTGTTTCAAGGGACTGAATTTCCCTATCAGAAAAGCTACCAGTAGTAGATGGTTCCTCAGACAAAGCTCCACTATCAGATACGTGTGCTTGTGGTCTAAATGAACTGACTCGCTTCCCTCCGCGCCCTCTAGTTGGGCATCCATTTAACTTCCAGTAGAATTCCTTAGTGTGTCGATTCTTCCCATAATAGTCACAAAACAAATGATCTCTATCCGAAGAACCTCCCTTTGCAGCTTGTATTTGTTCTTTTGCTGAATTTACAATCAACCCTGCTTTATTCAATGTAGATCTGTAAACCATAGCACTCCTCCTAGTTTCCTCTTGTTGTACAAATGAGTATGCCTGTTGCAAGGATGGAAAAGGATCCTATCCAAAAACCTGGACTCGAATCTGATCATACTCATTATTTAGGCCAGCCAAAAAATCATACACTCGTTCTACCTCAATCAACTTCTGAACCTGAGTTGCATCATCAGCACATTTTGCTTGAAATTCTTGATAATAGTCCAGTTCCTGCCATAACCCACTAAGTTCAACAAAATACTGGGCGATAGTCAGATCCCTCTGCTTGGGTTCATGGACTTTCTGTCGCAGTTCATACCTCTGAGCATAGTTTCCAGCTTGCGAATAAGTCTGTGAAGCAGCATCTCATATTTTCTTAGCTATATCAAGCAATAAATATCCCCGTGAAATAGAAGGCTGCATAGAATTTATTAGCCAAGACATAATTAGGGAGTTTTCTGATTTTCACTTATTATAACCTGGATCTGTAAAAATTGGTTTTGGCGCTCCATCATTAAGATATCCTTGCAAACCTTTAGCCTCAATAAATAGCAAACAAGAACAAGACCACGCCAAGTAATTCGTGCCATCTAATTTGACTGGGCTAATCTGAAGTGAAGGATTCTTCTAGTAAAAAATCACGTCTACCTTTTTTCTGTCACTCATTATTGTCAATCTAAACAACTCAATAGCCGATTCAAAAGGAATTGTAGAACCAGAAAAACGCAGACATGGCAGTAGTGTGATATACAAAGAAACTACCACAAAAAATCAAAAACTTGATTGTGTCTAGTGGGTCAGAATCGCAGCACCAAAACGAAGCCATCGGAGCAAGATTCGTCGGCAGAGGTCACCGGAAAACTGCCGTACGCGCTGGTGCGTGAGGAAAGGCCAGAACCTTCTGGCGGCGTGTTTACACACGAGCATGACCGGACAGCGATGGGGTCGAGCGGGGACAGTCGATCGGCGGCTGTTCCTCCTTCTGAGGTGGGCAGTGACGTTCAACTACCTTCCCCGGCGGCGGCGCTTGCAACTCAGCCTTGTTGCCGAAAAATCCTAGGCAGGAAAAACGCGGCTGGGCTCTGATACCATGAAGATTTTTGAAGAAAAGTAGTTTATTGTTGTGATTCACACTATCTCTATACAATTCTATTTTATATATACACAAAGAATGATTCTAACATGGTAATAATCTAAATAGGAAACAAACCTAAACTAGGAAAGATGATATTCTACAAATCTCTACAAAATGTTTTATCATTAATTGCAAAAAAATAATATATATATATATGTTTATCTATTTATTTATTTATCTCGTGTGCTTGCCTGTCAAGTTAAAATATTATTATATTTGACTAAAAAACTGTTGGTTTATAAGCTTCCTTTTCAGTATTACTGCATTCACTATATAGAGAAAAAAAATTTCTGGTGAAATACCTTTTAGCAATGAAAGGATATTTAGACATTTGTCTCAATTTAATTAAAATTGAGAAGAATGTTTTATCATTAATTGCAAAATAATATATATATATATAATTTTTAATATTTTTTCTTCCCTCGTCCTGTCTCCCTTCTCCACCCTTCCCTCCTCTTCTTCTACACCTTCTGTCTGGCACCCAGCTCTCTTGTTGTCTCTTTCACAATGCAAGTAGAGATTCACTTGGCAAGCATGTAAGGCGGTGGGGATATTTTGAAAGTTTTGAAATGTGTTGCTCATCTGTTTGTTTTGATTAGATTTTTACTTGTGTTAATATCTCTATCTGTTGCAAACATGTTTTGCCGTCTTATTTTGGTCATATGTCGCCCATGTATCCTGGGATGTTCTTTTTCACTTCCTGTTCATTGTGAAATCTCACTTCCCTTTTGACTTTGGAAGTATAAGGATTATCTCTAACTTGACTCAAACTTCCTTGTTGTGTTTCCTTCTGCAGGTTGACTTGCGTAGAGCATATAATTGTGAAATAATGCTCACAAAAATTAAAGTGCCTTTGTTGGAAATGGTTGTAAGTCGTTTTACCTTACATAATGCAAGTTGATTTGCTGATTCTTAAACTTCTATGTCTGATCTTGAGAAGAAAAATCCCTTAAATAATGATTTGCATGGTGAGAATCTTGTCAAAATTGAGCACCTCTTAAGAATTCGGCCTGTTATTTGTTAAATATCTTTCATCTTTTTCCTTTATATTCAAATATTGTCCCCGAAAACTAGTAGGTTCCTGTAATATTTTTTTTTGGTTTCTCTTTGAACAAGAAATTTGAAACATGATCTGAATAAAGTTTAGAGATTTTATTTTGGTGGAAAAAAAATTTGATTACCATTGAAAATTAACTTTTTTAAAAGTTCCATAATTTTCAAGTGATGAATATTCAAAATGCTCAAGCATCTGTATCCTTCCTCAATGACCACACCCAAAAAAAAAAAAAAACCCTTTTGTCTAAAGAAGCTGTGGCAAGCAATAGAGAAGCAAATTAGTGATGGTCAGATATGAGGGAGGCTTGAATCTGGCAATTGCTGTCCCAGGTTCTTTTATGTCTGGATCAGCTGAAATATGTCTTGGCTTCTTGGCCAGTGTACATTTCTGTAAAAGGCCAGTCCTCTCTTTTGCTCATTCTGGTCAGCCTTTGATTCATTGTACCAGCATAAATCCAGTTCTCTCTCTCTGTTTCTTTTTTTTAATGGACTATGCCTCTCTTTTGCCATCCTCAATCTCAGTTTAAGTTTGCTCTCCAGAAATTCCTGCAAACTATTTCTGTTATTCTAGTTCATAGAAAAGCTACTTTTGCCCTAAAACATTATGCAATCTGATCCCAATTATGTCAGTCTAAATATCCTGGAATCCTGATTTTCATTTCTGAACCTAGGTCCCAGTCATATCAAAACCCTCAACTTTGAAGGCAATATGTACTTCCAATTGTCACTCTGGTTTTGTCACTGCCCTTGTTATCCTCACCATTTTCTCTCCTTAAATCCATCACTATGAAGTCAATACTTATATTCTAGAAACTCAATTTGATGGCTGATGAATATTTTTATCTTGTTGGCAGTCTGACTTAATAAACCCAACCTCAGTCTGCACATGTTAACATATGCTATATCTGTTGGATTTAGACACTGTTTAAAGTTATTGTTATTATTGTTTGTATCATTACAAACAACCACCAAGCCTTAATCCCAAAAAATTGTTTGTACCATTGGGAGAGAAAAAATGCAAGAGAAAAAGAAATGCACATCCATGCTTTGAAATTTGATACGAAGGAAAGGAGACTTTGATTTCTGTAGTTAATTGTATGCTTTTGTTGTCACTTCTATGGAGATGATGGCTTCTGCTGTCATCTGCCTTTTTGAAGGGTGTATTACCTCATGGACTTCTAAAATTTTGTTTCATTTTTAATCTTTTTTTTTTGTGAAATTGATTTTTTTAACTATTTCATATTTTATTTCTAGAATGCAGTTCTAGCTTTGGATTCTTCGTCTTTAGACATTGACCAAGTTGAGAATCTCATCAAATTCTGTCCGACTAAGGAAGAAATGGAGACGCTGAAGGTATTTTTTTTATCTTATTTGCTTGTGATAGGCATATGATGGTCACTGTCCCTAATGTATGCTTTGAATGGAAGACATTATAGCAGCTCTTTTCTTTATTTTTCTTTTAAAGAGTGTTTCATCTAGAAATCAACTGTTGATTGCTTCAACTATGTAAGTAAGCTCATTGTGATCTCGTGAACAGTAAATGAATATTTTATTTTAAGAACAAAGTAGAAGAAGTTGGAGATAAAAATGAGCGAAAGATATCTAAGATGGTATGGTAATGTATTTACATAAACTCCCACATGCCTTGGTTCGTAAATGTGATATTGTGGTGGTGGAGAGTACTAAAAGGGAAAAGTTCAATCTATAACTATTTGGAGGAAAGTTCTCACAAAGGATCTACGACCATTGGATATTGGTGAGGCTAAACAAAACAGAATGGAGACAAAAGATTTGTATAGCAGACCCTAATTGTTTTGCCTTTAACGCTCTATTCTTTTATTAATATATCAGATGTTTAAAATTTTTCTTCAACAATCTTTCATAAGTATTTCAAATATATTTTTTTGGGCTAAACTTTGCTTTGCATGCTTGATTAGAGTGGATATTGAAAACAAATGAACCATATAGCCGAAACTAAGGCTTAGTTGTTGTTGTAAAAAAAGAAAGGAAGAAATAGATAAAGATGTCAAAGGTGCTTTCTCAATCAGCCTTTCTATGCAATGGGGCAGGACTCTTATTTTAAAGTTTTTCTGCAGTATACAACTAGGTTCTCTCTCTCTCTCTCCCCCGCCTTTATACTCCTTTATTGTTTTGATTCCATCTTCTCTATTCTTATTTGCTCCAGTTTTAAGTTTCTTCTTGAAACTTTTGAAAAAGAGTGTTTTATTTCTTTGCATTGTGTTGTAGATATATAATTTCTACTCTCCTTTATATATACATAAAAGATTGTTCCAATATGGAAAGTAATCTAAATAGGAATAAACCTAAACTAGGAAACACAATATTCTAATCACAAAGATCTCAACACTCTTCCTCAAGTCGGTGCATATATATTACACATGTCCAACGTGAAAATTAAAGGATGGAACAATTTGCTATTTAAACCCTTTGTGAAAACAAGCTAGTTGCTCTTTTGAGGCTATATAGGAGACAATTATGAAACCTTCAACTATCTTCTTTTTTATAAAGTGGCGGTCAATCTCTATGTGCTTAGTTCGATCATGCTAGATTGGATTATTCATTATATTGATGGCTGGTTTGCTATCACAAAACAAGGACTTTTGTTATTTCAACCAACTTTAACTCTTTCATTAATCTGCACAATCATAGGAATTCACAGATTCCTTGTGCCATTGCTTTATATTCAGCTTTTGCATTGGACATAGCAACAACCTGCTTTTTGCTTCTCCATGTGACTAGGTTTCCTCCAACAAAAACACAATAATCTGAGGTTGATCTCTTGTCATTAAGGGAACTAGCCCAATTCGCATCTGTATAGCCTGTTGTTGTCAAATGGCTATGTTTAGAAAATAAAAGTCCTCTACCCGGAGCTAATTTCAAATATCTTAGAATTTGATGCACAGCTTCTAAGGGAGACTCCTGAGCGTCATGTATGTACTAACTCACTAAACTTACAGCATAGCCAATATCCGGTATAGTATGGGCAAGATAAATCAACCTCTCGACCAATCTCTAATATTTACCAATATCAATTGGACTTTCCATTCCAGCTTGAAACTTATGATTGGCTTCAATAGGTGATTCTGCAGGTTTACATCCCAATATACCAAATTCTTCAAGGAAATCAAGGATGTATTTTCTTTGAAAAATAAAAGTCCCCTTTTGCGATCTTGCAACTTCTATCCCTAGAAATATGTCAACTTTCCTAAATCTTTAATCTCAAACTCCCTAGCTAGCAAACTTCTCAAGTGAGTCATTTCTTCTTCATTATTTTCAATCATCATTATATCATCAACATAAACAATAAGCAATGTGAACTTACTTTTGTGATGTTTAATGCACAATGTATGATGAATATTGCTCTGAATGTAATAAAAAGAAAGCATAGCTTTACTAAACCATTCAAACCATGCTCTTGGTGATTGTTTCAACCCATATAACGACTTCTTCAGCTTACAAACTTTTTCTCTGGTCTTGTCATCATCAAACCCTGAAAGAATCTCCATATGAACCTCTTCTCTCAAATCACCATGTCAAAAAATTTTTTTAACATCAAATTGATGTAACTCCCAGTCAAGATTGGTTGCACAAGACAACAAAATTCTTATTGTGTTCATCTTGGCTACATGGGCAAATGTTTCCTGGTAATCAATTCTATAGGTTTAACTAAACCCTCTGGCTACCAATCTAAACTTGTACCTCTCAATTGAACCATCTATCTTATGTTTAACTGTGAACATCTATTTACATCCAATTGGCTTCTTTCCTAGTAGAGGAATTGCAAGATTCCATGTGTCGTTTTTTGCCAAAGCTCTCGTCTCTTCAACCATTGCAGCCTTCCATGTTGAGTATCTTAGAATCCGACGCACAACTTCTAAGTGAGATTCCCGAGAGTCATGCATATTCTGACTCACTAAACTCACAACATAGGCAATATCTAGTCTAGTATGAGCAAGATAAATCAACCTTTCAATTAATCTCTAATACTTACCAACATCAACTAGACTTCCCACTCCGCTTGAAGCTTATGATTAGCTTCAATAGATGATTCCGCAGGTTTACGTCCCAACATAGCAGTTCCTTTAAGGAGATCAAGGATGTACATTCTTTGAGAAATAAATATTCCCTTTTCCGATCTTGCAACTTCTATCCCTAGAAAATACCTTAACTTTCCCAAATCATTAATCTCAAACTCCTTAGCTAACAAACTTCTCAAGTGAGTCATTTCTTCATTATTTCTTGTCATCACTATATCATCAACATAAACAATAACCAATGTGATCTTACTTTCATGATGTTTAATAAATAATGTATGATCGGCATCACTCTGAATGTAACCATAAGAAAACATAGCTTTATTAAATCTTTCAAACCATGCTCTTGGTGATTGCTTCAGCCCATATAGTGACTTCTTCAGTTTGCAAACTTTTCCTCTGGTCTTGTCATCATCAAATGCAGGAGGAATCTCCATATACACCTAATCTCTCAAATCACTATGTAGAAAAGCGTTTTTAACATCAAAGTGATGCAACTCCCAATCAAGATTGGTTGCACAAGACAGTAAAATTCTGACTGTGTTCATTTTGGCTATAGGGGCAAACATTTTCTGATAATCAACTCCATAGGTCTGACTAAAACCTCTGGCAACCAATCTAGCCTTTTACCTCTCGATTGAACCATCTACCCTATGTTTAACCGTGAACAACCATTTACATCCAACTGGCTTCTTCCCTTGTGGTGAAATTACAAGATCCCATGTCTCGTTTATTTGCCAAAGCTCTCATCTCCTCAACCATTGCAGCCTTTCATTTTGAGTCATGTAATGCCTCTCGCCAATCCTGCAGTGTAAAAATAGAAGAAATAGACAAAAACAAAGGCTCTATAGGAAGGGGACAGAGCATTATAAGAGATAAAATGGGAGATGGAATGTTTAGTGCATGTTCTAACTCCTTTTCTAAGAGTAATAGGAATATCAAGGTCATTGTCAGAAGGGCTCGAATCAAGATTGGGATAAGAATCAACAGGGATTAAAGAAAACTCACAGGGTTCTTGTTCTTCTATATTTTCAGGGCCCTAAATTGGAGAGGACGGTTGATCAAAGGTCTCATGCTTGATAGTTGTATCTGTATTAGTCCGCCGAGTGTAGGTTTTCAAATTATGTCTATCCAATCTTCGTAGAGTTTTAAGTGGTTGGTCTTTCTTATTATCTATTTCTACCAGAATCTCCCCTTGGAAAGGAATGTCATCCATCACCTTTTCCTTCTGATATTTCTTCCCCTGAAGAGGTGACTGCATATGAAAATAAGGCTCAAATTGTCTAAAGGTAACATTCATACTCAAAATATTTCTTAAAAGGAGGATAATAACATTTGTATCCTTTTTGAGTAGTAGAATAACCAACAAAAACATACTTTTAAGTCTCTGGGATTTAACTTGCTTGGACCATTCTAATGAACAAAACAAACACAACTAAAGATTTTAGGAGGTACAACATAAGAGTTTTTTCTTGAAAAATCTCTAATGGAGTTTTAAAATTTAAAGTATGAAGAGGCATATGATTGATAAGTTAAGTAGCAGTTAAAATAGCATCTCCCAATATGGTTTGGAAAGATTCATAGTGAACATAAGTGATCTAGCTACTTTCAATGAATGCCTATTTTTCCTTTCAGCTACTCCATTTTGAGCACTAGTATTGACACAACTAGTTTGATGTATGATACTATTAGAATCTAAATAGGTACGAAAAATTGTATTCAGGTATTCAGTACCATTATCAATTCTTAGAATTTTAACATGCGCATGAAACTGAGTACAAATCATGTTATAAAATTTCTGA
>CANUEX010001958.1:0-13119 GCA_948099535.1 Jatropha multifida
GTTATTCAATAAATTTTCGGGCGAACAAAAAAATGATTTTCGATCCCCATAATATTACGTGGCGTAATATTATTGGCTAATAATTTACAATTTAAATTTAAATGGGAATGTTTCGAAATAAAAATTTCAGGGTATTATATTTTCTCTCTTTCAATTACTATCAAAAAATTTTGAAATTTATTTTGTTTTTATAATTTTTTAAATAAATTTTAAAGCCTATTATTTACCTTTTAGTCTTTTTATTATTATTTATACATGGTAGAAAACTAAAAAAGGTTAAAGAATTTGAAAAAAAATTATCTAATTTCAATTCCAAATGAAAACTTATAGTCTTGAAATTCTCTAAAAAATTATCTAAAAGTGATTGTGCTCTGAATTCACTATTTTTTATACTAGAATCCACGGTTTTAAAACTATGATCATACCTGAAATAAGACGTCGACTTTAATTATTAAGCCGAGATGCCATTTGCGTCATCTTAATTTCTTTCATATAATGATTTTCACAGTTTCAACCCTAAATTTTCTATCTTTACTATTTTATACACAAAAAACCCTTGTTGCTCGAACAATGATGACATTGAAGAAAAATTCAAGGATTTAAATTGCTTTTTTTTTTTTTCCTATTGCAAAGAGTACAGAGAGATTACCATGATTATTAATTTAATAACTTGCTTTTGTGTCATGTTGAGATTACCATAAAATTACATGAATAGTTAAAAATCGTTAAAGAACCTTAGTTGAGATGAGAATTGTGACTTTGTGGTTCAATTCCAGTTTCAAATTTTTTGAAATCGAAACTAATAGTTTTGAAGTCGAAATCGACGGTTTCAAAAGAGTGATACTTTTATAATTTGAAATCAGGAACCGTTCACTATAATTTTATGTCAATACAATTTCAATTCAATTGATATTTGAACCGAATTATGTCCATGTCTAGTAATGTAAGATATGGTTTGAGCATAAAATTTATAACCACCGTGAGTTAAGAGAGACCTATATCATAATTAATGACATTATCAAAGAATTAATATTTAAATTTACCAACTAATATTGAAAGAACTAATATTTCAATTTAATTATAATCCTAATATTAAAATTTTAAATAAAAGAACAATTATCACTAAAATTAATATTTAAATTTAATTAGAAATTTTTGTATTTAAATTTAAATTTATTAAGAAATATTAAATCACGAGTATAACAATTGTGAAGTGCATTTTTTAATACATATGTCATGGAAAGGCATATAATAATTGAATAAATAATTGTCACGTACCATTTTAAAACAGGGGTTATGGTGCCAAGCAATACATGCACTTTGCAGATTGTTGGATCCATCAGGTGCTGTACCAACAGACACGTGTGATTCCATTTTGTTTCCGGTTTATTTATGAAAAATTTGGTAGCTAAAACATGCAAATATTAATTATTTAACAATAAATAATGTTCATAGAGGCTAATTACATTAACTGGCATACAAATTAGTTTACATGAAAAACTTATAATTGAAAAATGCGTAAACTGAATAACTTCTACTAAAAACAAAAAATCATACCTATTGATTGAATTTATGTTATCTTGAAAATAAAAAATTTATATTTAACATTTTTATGAATAAAATAATTTAATAAATTAAAGTTGTTCATTAAATTAAATTTAAATTATAATTTTTAATATAAAGTTCATAAATGAAAATAATTTCTCTATCATATTGTATACTTCCAACCGCTTATAGCAACTTATTCCGTACATTAACTATTCTTTTTGGCCTGATAATAATATTAATTATTTTAGTATTTATTAATTATAAGATCGGTTAGTTGTTAGCATTATTATTTTTTAGCTGGTAATTAAGCATTCGATAAAAATTAGCTGTTTAGTTTAAAATGGCAAGAAAATATATTAGCTATTTAAATAGCTGAAATCAAACAATTTGAATATGATTGTCAAAAAATAATAATTTTTGCAAAATGTTAAAGTTTAGAGTGTTAAATATTTTATAAAAAACTCTAAAAACTATTGTTAATAAAGAACACTAAAAACTAGTTCAAACGTTGTTGCCGAACACGATAATTATATATAATTTTTTAAATAAACAATATTTCTTCAATTCTAAAATAACACGTATAATTGAAAAAAAAAAAGAATCTTTAGAATATACTTGAATTTTAAAATAAATAGGAATATAAAAAATGGAAGTTTTACATATTGTTGTTGTGGTCCTGTTGGTAGCTGTGAGAAGGTGCTTTAGGGCAATTTTGGGGGTTGCAATTGCAACCAAACATACAGTGCTCTTTTTTGAAAAGGGTCCCACACCCAACTAAGCCTTTCATTTCTTGTCTTGCCCCCCCCCCATACCTTCAACCTTCAACCTTCAGATCCCTTCCTTTAAACCCACTTCATTTCCCTCTTTTCTAATTATAAAAGAGTGGTCACTAATTGCACAAATTTCTGCAGATGCCCTCCATTTCTCAACTACTCACCTATTTCTCTGTCTCTGTCTCTGTCTCTCTTTCTCTTCTTTCTGCCTTTTTCTTGGCTGGAATTGCAGAGAGAATGGGGTGTGTGAGCAAGATGGAGAAGCAGGGCACGTGCATTACTAACTCATGCACATATATACACATTTTGTCATCACTTTCACTGAAAAGGGTGTGAGTTAGTTTTTCATGTGCCCGTCTTCCCCATCATGACCACTGCACCTGCCTATTGCTTCTTACTAACTGTTTTTCAAGCTTCATTCACCATTTCAGGTCAGTCTTATGTACTATCTTTAGCTTTATATCACCACATGTTCTTCATATTTATGATATTGCTTTTTATTTTCAGTTCAAATTCCTAACTTTACAATTTCTGTAGGATATTAGTAATGAATAGAATTGAAGCTGATATGTCAATTACATGATTGCTTTTTCTTAAAGCAGAGTTAACTTTCTGCTTTGCATCAGCGGTTGCAATGGTGGTTAATATCAAAATAGGACAATGAGTTTACGTTGTCCAAAATAGGCATACAACAAATAAGGTGGTTCAAATATTTTATGCTTCACCTACCAAAGAAAAGTGGCTGCATTGATCACATCCACCACTTTCCGATCGCTCAATTTAGAATTTAGATCTCAAGTCATTAATTATTTATAGAACTTCCAATTGGGATGCTAAAATTTCTACTAATTAGAGAAGGCAGAGTAAGACTCAAAAATTAAAGGGGTGAATTAAGAAAAATGTTCAACAATTAGGGGTCAAATTGAAAAAATTAAAAATTTACCTTTTGGGTGTAGGGCTTCTTCCAGCCCCCTTACCTCCCGTCTCAAACAAAATCTTATTTCTCATTGTTTAATTATGAACCGGTGATTTAAAGGGTGTATTGAATTATGATTGTATTAGATTTTAAAAGAATTGTAGAGTTTGATAAAATTAAAAATTTTTTTAAGATTTTTACAGATTTTACTAAAATTTTACATTAAGTTTTATGAAATTGGTGAGACTTTTTCTATAGATTTTGATGGAATTACAATGATTTTTATATATTTAATCAAAATTAATTTGAGAATTTAATTGAACAAATTAAAAGCTTTGAAATCCAACTGAAAAACTAAAAAATAATGAGGGACAAAAGAGAAAATTGTGTCATCTTTTACAAAATCGCTTTTTTCTTTTTATTATAACCTTACCGTCGCTGACAATGAAAGGCCTGCAATGGTCAGCGCCGTTGACAGCCATCCTGTGCTTTTAGGAGAATCATTATATGATCAGAAGACTACAAGTTTCTCATCTCTTAATTGTATAGTGACCATCGCATCGAAAAATCGTATATTAGTATTAATTTAAAACCGAAAACTAATAACCACTATTATTCAGGACCTACACCAGCTGTCATAGCTCATGCAAGGAGGCACTTTTATATTAATTTAAAACCTATGTACCACCTATCGCTTGTGGCTCATAGGGCTAGTGGTCTAGACACATCAATGACACATTGTATTCTTCAGTTCTTTGATTATTTCAAAGTTTTTTCAATTTTTTTACTTGATTAAATCATTATTTAATTGAAATTAATCCATAAAAATTTCAAAAAATAATCAAATTAATTCTAAAAATTTGCGACAACATTAATTTTAATTTTTGTCAATTTATTAAATTCTCAGCACATGAATTGATTTGAAACTAATCCAATAATTAATACATTGTTTTACATCTAACGGGGTAGGAATGAAAGTAGTACAAATAGTCTAGGGTATTTATTCCGCTCCAATTCATTTAAAGAGGATATCAGTAGTTATCAATAGATTTGGAACAGATATAGATAGCGAAATTACTACCCATAATGGATAAAAATAGTGAAATTACTATCCATAATGGATATATGTAGAGTATGTGTATAGATATTTGGATATCCGCTATCTGTTAATCGCTATATTAAATAGATCCTGTAGTAGGTATCGCGTGGATACCCTAGCCATTATTAGTATAAAATGTATTTTAAATAAGTTCGAATTTGAATAGTTAAGATTTACGGGTACTCTATCTGTTTAAGAGATACTTTAAACAAGTTTTGGATAGATACGAGTGATAAAATTTAAATGGACTTGAATATAGATACTTAAATGAGTATTTAAATGGGTTTATAATGGATCCGAGCAGTAAAATTTTAAACAGATATGTTTAAAATTTGCGAGTCTCTGCTATACTTTCATCCTTATTAAGAGTATATTAGATTAAGACTCTGTTAGATTTTAAAAAATTTTTAAAATTTTTGAGTTAGAGGATGAATTTGTGAATAATTTTTTTATTCATACTTAGCATTTTAAAATCCAATGAAATCAATAATTTCATAAATTTCAAGTTTTTTAATTCCATCAAATTTGTAAGCACTTTTAAAAGGTTATAATTGAATACCCTCAGATTTTTATAAATTTTATAAGAGTTTAAATTAAATACCACAAGATCTTAATAGATTCTAAAAAAATCTATGTTGAATACCATTAAAATTTTAAAATCCTTTAAAATCTAATAGAGTCTTAATCAAATATACCACCTTTAGATTGGTGAAATGTAAAATTCAAAATTGTTACATCGTCCTTTGATCTTTCTCAAATGCAATAGCGAGGGCATCAATTTTCAAAATTAAATTATTTAATATCTGAATTATAATTTCTTATAGTGTACAACTGTTAGTTTTTCTATTAAGTATCAGTGAAATATTAAAAGTACTCCTAAAAATAATTATTTTGTAGTCCCTACAGTTTGGTGAAAGTGAAACACATTGACAAGGACCTCAATTTTCATAGTTTTGCACTATCTAGTCCTTACATAAAAATTATCTTTGATATTTCACTATCACTTAACAGAAAAATTAATGTTGGACCTAATATCATAGCACAATTATAATGCAAGGACTAAATTGTGTAATTTTAAAAACTATATCCTTACTATTATATTTGACAAAAATCTAGGTACTCTATAGTAATGTAAGATTTACCTTTTATACCATCATTCTTCAGATTTATTTATTTGCTGAACTTGTCAATTATTTTCGATTCGACCCATTTCAAATTCATAACTTTACAATTTCTGTAGGATAGTTCAGTAACAATATGTTTTTTCTTTTCTTTTGTTTTCAGTGATGGTATTATTCTACACGGTGAGGGAACAAAAATTCTTTTCTAACATAAATACTCGACATGACAATCTAGCATAGGATAAAGATGAAGAATTGAAAATGTCCAACGAACGATTATGTAGTTGTCAAATTTCTAACTATATGTTATCAAGATGAGATAAAACTTTGACTGCAGCATTAGCCTATCAACACTGTATATATGGTGTCATTATCATAGAACGTGAGTAGTCATATTTCTCTGCCTGCAATTTCTCTCTCTCTATATACCTATTGGGTATTACATATTCTATATTAAGACAGACAAGTTTTTCTTACAAATTTTATGGTTACATATAGTTTCTGAATATTATTAGGATGATTAGCTGTATAAACCTATACAATTCTATATGTATATTGACAATAAGTAAAGCTGCTACTTGAATGGTTGCTTCTTTTATTAAGTGTGGACAACCTATATCATTAAAGATGAATAGGTTGTCAACACTAATTAAAAATTAACAGCAAAACAACAGAATCATTAGAACTTTATTTGGCAACAACATTTAATTAATCAAGATACACGTAGAATTTTCTTTTTTTGAAAAATTGAATATTTTTTTAAGTATCCCTTTAATATATATATATTATTAAAAAATTTTGTCACAACAAAGAAAATGCTTCTTTTTCTGTTAATTGTGTGAAGCAGTCAGCGAACCAATGCGCTCATATGTTAGCTCGAACAATTAATTTTATATTTGATCCGATTGAGTGGGTTCATTTCCTTCCATCTATTATATGGGATGTGTTACAATTGGACCTCAATAAATAAGTAACATGATTTTTCAAACTAAGATCTAAATTCTAAATTAAGCGATGTTTCAACTTATGGGTATGATCCATGCAGCCACTTTTCTTTGGTAGGTGAAGCATAAAATATATTCAAACTTTTGAGCCACCTTATTTGTTTGTTGTGAGCCTATTTTGAACAATGTGTCCTATTTTGATATGAAGCATTATTTCAGCCGCTAATGCAAACCAGAAAATTGACTCTGCTTTAAGAAAAAAGCAAATCCTGTAATTGACCATATCAGCTTCAATGCTATTCGGTAATGATGAATTTTGAAAAAGTGTAATGTTCTTAATCTCTACTTAAGTTGAAAGAAACTCATCACCTAAGGCATTTGGATTTCGTGGATTATTTCAAGAGTCTATTCCAATTAATCATCATCACATATGATTATGTTTTACTTCAATTTGAGTGGACGTAAAAGCTTAATTCAAGTTTGAAAATTTGCATCTCCCTACTTTAATTTTTTTTTTTAAATATTATTAGAGTTCAAACAATCTCCTACAAGGAGGAAGCAAAATTTAAATTATGAGTCATTAGTAGGATTATCAATGCTAATTTGTGGTGAAGACATTGAATTTCAATTGTGCTTTAACCATTTGCTTTCTTAACATTTATGTCTAATATCTAATTCCCCAGCTTTAAATTTTGGCTTCACTCCTTATCTCTAATTAAATCCAAAATAGATTATGAGTTGATCTAAGACTGTATATTGGCCTAACCGCTTGTGAACTATTTGAAGTTGGATTTGATAAAAATAGCTCGAGCTGAACTATCAAGCTTACAAGCACAGCTCAACTTGGCTTCACTGACTCTTTTGCAACAATACATACATACCATATCCAAGACGAGGGATAGATCCACGAAAGGTAAGCTTAGCGATTAGCACTAGTTATATGGGTCCATTCAAATGAGTGGTTAAGAACCAATATTTAGCATTTTTCCTTCCCAATGACTCGTAAATATAGTTGTTTGATCAATATTTTTAACATCTAATCATTGGTTTGGTGATTCAAAATTACAAGTGAACTTCAACTATTAATAACTAATCGTTCACCATTAGTGTCTGTACACACACATACTCTCTCTATAATTCTTGGTAATGGCCAACCTGAAGAAGATAATTGGCATTTGGCAATTGAGCACGTTAGAGATAACGGTTTCAATATATAGCAAAAATCTACTTTCTGGAGAGCTTGTTTAGCTAACATAGATACAGTTATCCTTTTCCACGTTCCAAGAAGAAAAGGATCAACAAACAATCAATGTTGAAATTATGTTATATAGCTGGACTCTGCAGGTTTTGTAAACGTTAGCAATGGGGGTAAATGAGATACTACCAAGCAAGCTCCCAGGTTAGCCTGGCTTGGTAGGACTGCATTTCTCAGCTGGTGGATTTTTTCGTTTCAGATGCTTGTCAATCTGTTAAATTGGTTCCCAGTCTTCACCATATTTTCTGAGATGACCTTGTTAAACCTAAATCTTTGTCCCCGCTCTCCTAACCTGCTCTAGCCGGCAATTTGAATAGCCATTTTCCTAATTTGACCTTCCAAAGTATATTCTCCCAGTCATTCTTGAGGCGTCCTTTGGTTCTTCAATTTGTCTTTGCGAATGGTTTAATGTCTCAATTTCGCGAGTCCTTTAGAATTTTAGGTGTGGGACTTTTAAGTTGAAATTGAAGTCTTTAGCTTAAACTGATATTTAAACCATAAATAATTGTTTTTAAAACTTGACTAGACATAACATTTAAAATCCGAGTAGACATCCAATTAATTTAATAAGTGGATCCAAATTGGATCAGGTTAATTCGGTTTAATTAAATTTTTTACCTTTTATTTTTTTTACAATTACTTGTAAAAAATTAATATAATGATACATGATTTTATTAATGAAAAGATAATGTAATTATAAATGTATAATTATTTTTCAAATCATTCATCATTTAATAATATTATGACTACCAATTTTTATTTCCATTCATTATCACACCAAATATTATATATTCAATATAATAATATATAGTAAGTCAAATGTTATAATAATCATTCATAAATCACACAAAATATAAAAAATATTTATGTGCTAATTAAATTATATTTTTATTATTTTATTAAGTAAATAAATAAATAATTATGAGTCATAATATAAGAACTTTCAAAAAATTAGGTAAACTATACTGAAGTTTGAGGATTCCATAATTTGAATCCATGACCTTTTTGAAAAGTCTTTTCCGTCTTAAACAATTTAGTTTACAATGGAAAATTTAACATTTTTTTGCTTAAAATTGAAGCTGCCCGGTTGTAGAAAAAAACCAGACCATATCAAACCGGAGCAGAAACCAGTTCGCGAGTTTTGAAAGCACTTCTATGCAGCGTAAACCTTTTGCCATTGCACTAGGATTCTTGAACTTATTAGTTTGTGTTCGTTGGAATGATATTTCAAGAACAACATAGTCGATGTTTTGTAGGCTTTTTATGAACTTCCCTGTTCCAAATTCCAATGTCTACGTTATTGAGACAAAAAAGAACTGAAATAGACCTATATTTTTAATCCGGACCAACATGCTTGCTCCAGGAACGCGTCGTGAAGTGTATTATTCTGGACTAAATGCCCCCTGTAAAGCAAGGACCTGGTGGATTGTACACAAGCCAGATGCAAAAACCATATTACAAAAGATGCAATTCAGCTCGCGAATCGTCAATCCCATACTTATTGAGACTGCTGCAAGAATCATTTTTCAGTATTCAACTATACAAACCATGGAATGGAACACAGGAAAATTTAGAAACAAAATGGATAGTTCGCCTAACCACCAACATTTTACGTGCTAACCTTCAAACTTCAACTATTTACAAGAACCATTCAGACATTTAACCCTTGCTGTTTCCCACAGTTCATCTTTAACTCAAATGATAGACACAATCTGTAGTAAATTAATTTGATGTTGCTGAAAAGGAAAGGAAAGAGAGGAAATGAGGCATTAGTGTTGAATTTGAAAGTTAATGAATTAAATGCAAATTAATTAATTAAAAAGCAAAAAAGATAAGCAAATTATTGTTGGGTAATTAAGGAATTTAGAAAATGAAAACACACAAGTCAAGCGCATAAGTTACATCCAGACTCGGAGAAGGCTGCAAAATTGACCACCAAACAGGATGCAGCAAAAACAGAAACCACAAATTGATGCACGCAACTGTATCTACGTGCCGTCTTATCCTTACCTAAGAAATAAATACATGAATTGAATATTGGGGTTCAACGACGAATAGCATTTTCACTTAATTGGCCATTCAATGAATTATATAATTTCTTCCTTTTGATTAAATTTATAACCTGCTTTAGCAGTTTGTTTCCATTTTCTGCAATCATGACATTTATAGATCCTACTAAATACATCTGAATATGCAACAAAAATCCAAGAGTGCTAAAGCCATGTCAGTACCCTTTAGCAACTTGACTGGCCAGCTGAGTGTCTGAGAAATAATCAGCAGAAAGTCCATGAGTTCATTTGATATCTGGTTCCAAATTATAGTTCTGATAACTTGATTGAATTTGTCTTGTGTCCACCAAACAAATCAGTTCTCCATAACATTAGCACAGCAGACAGATGCAGCACAACATTCAACCAAGAAAAAGTAGTCAAGCAAACACAGGTTCTATCGATGCACATAGTTTTGTTTTTCTATCCACCAGCCCGATGAAAGTATCCTCTGCAAAATTAATATAGGATCTTGAGCTAAACAGAAGAACTTTCCAAACCCTTAACTCCAGGTGAAGCATTCTTCATAAACATTTTCTCAATTAATTCCAGTGCTTTAGAAATTTAGCCAATTTCGCATCATCCACAGATTAAGTCATCAAACATCAAACTTTTCAGAACATAAACCCTTATCCAATATTTCATCCAACAAAGCACAAGCTTCGATAATTTTTCCACTACAAGTCAAACCATCAATCATAACCTTGTATGTCTGCATACTAGGCCCAACGCCTTTTTTACCCATCTCCTTCACCAGGTCCCTTGCTCTGCTAATTTCTCCGCCCTTGCATAATGCCTCCAATAATAAATTATAAGTAATCAAATTAGGTTTGCATCCTAACTCCTCCATAGAAGCTGTCATTTTAATTCCAGCGTCTACATTGTCTTGTTTACACAAGCCATCAATATATGCATTGTAAGTGTACACATCAGGGACCAAACCAAATACAAGCAATTCATCAAACAGATCATCTGCCTTTGAATAAAACCCATTTGCAATAACCCCATTCAAGACCATAGTATAGCAAACAATATCAGGCTTAATTCCATCAAACTTCATCTGATTCAAAACATCCAAAGCATCTATACCCATTCCACGTCTCACTAAAAACCTAATTACATTACTATAATCAACCATTCCTGGACAAAACCCCAGTTTTCTCAATTGCCCTGAAAATCTCATAACAACAACCTTAGATACATCTGCCTGTTCACAAACTGACGATAACAGCAAAGAACATATTTTTGTGTCAACATCAAACCCATCATTTATCATACAATTAAATATGTCAACAGCATAGCCTACCTTCTTAATTTTACAAAGCGCAGCAATCAGCAATCGAAAGCTCGAATCTTCTACTCGAATACCCATAACCCGACTTCTCAACAAAAGTTCAGGTACCCTTTTGAGACCTTGACTTGATCTACAAAGAACTGAGAGCAGACTATTAAGCGAGTAAACAGAAGGCACGCACCTAAACTTGGGTATTCTATAAAAAAGCTCAATGGCTTTTTGAATTTCATTAGCATTGCCATAAAATTTAATAAGATGGGCTAAAATGAATTCGGGTGTCTCGAAATTTTCAATCTTTTCTACATGGTCAAGAACCAAGGGGATGTGGTGGAGCTGGGCAGTTTCGGTTAGGGTTTTGATGAGAAAGTGAAAAGCTTGAGGAGTGGGTTCAGAATTATAGACACTAAAGGAGTGGATGAGAATGGACAGAAGATTAGAGCTTTTAGAATTCTGTCGGAGGTTTTGTAGTGAAGTGGCTTCTCGTTTGAGGTTTTGCATAGCTTGTTGTTGATTGAAAATATGGTGCCATTTGGCTTTGTAAGGTGAATGTGGCCATCTCCTGTGTTTTCTCAAGAAAAGCCTACCTGCTCTCAAAGAAGAGGATCTAACCATGTTGAATAAGGAGGAAGACCACAAAACAGGAAACTATATTGCCATGGTGGGTTTGATGTTTGTTAAAACGAGCAACATTTGACTGCGAGTGCTGTAGACTTGTTATTAAATGACTTTCGACTTATTTTTATTATTAATAAAATATATTATTTTAAATTAAATAATTTATGATCTATGGGTATATATATATATATATATATATAATTTTGTATAGAGGTTATTAATTAGAGAAATATATTAAAATATTGAATAATTATTTAATATTGAAAATTAGGAATCAAATTAATTTTCAATGTTTAATTTTTAATAAAATATTTATTTTAAAAGAACATGTTTATGTAAAAAAATTTAGATTCTAATACATTGTATTAATTTTGAATCTTTTACAATTAGTATTTGTAAAAGAAAAAAAAATCATTACAAAAAAGAAAAATAAAAGTGCCAAAACGAGTCAAGTGAAATTCACACCAAACATAAGGATTAAAATTGAATTTAAACAGATTCATGCCATAAATAAATCACCCATCAAGTTTTTACAAACATTGATTTGACTCTTCCTTTCAAAAGACTCTGTAATATTTTAGCTTTTGCTTTTATTTTTTTATTAAATCATTTAAAATACTTTTTAATTTGAAAAATTATTGATTTAAAATACTTAACTGTTTTTATATTTGAATTTTTGAATTTTCTTGGTTTGAATTGTTTTATTTTTTTATCTATTTATTTATACTTATTATATATTTATTATTATCTTTATAGATGAAATTATTTTTGTATGTTTTTCAAATTTATAATTCTAGGTAAATAATTCAATTAATACTTATTCTCTAGAACTTTCGTATTTTATGGATTAACGATATTTTAATATATATATATATATATATATATATATATATATATTTATATTATTTACGTTTTCATTTCTTCAAAGTCATAAGATTTATTTCTTTAAGAAATATTTATCTATATATATACAACAAAAAATAACTTTTAACATAATTTTATAATAATAAAATAAAAAAACAATCTACGCAAAACGCCGACTTCCACCATATAAAAAAAATTAAATTAATTAATAAAAAAGTCATACAGAAATAACCCATTAATTTATTTTTAAAAGAATTTTTATTTAAAATTTAATTGTAAATTTTCACTAATGAGAATTGACGAAAAATAATATTTTATGCCGGGAACCGAATCGAAAACCGAATTTAAATAGTCTAACTCAATCGAAAAACCTCTAAATCAAATGAAAATAGGCTAAATCGTTGGGTTAGACCAAATCGGTTCAAATTGAACCGAAACCATTTAATTAAAATAAATAATAATAATAATAATAATAATAAAATAAATAAAATAAAAAAAATAAAAAAATTTCCTCTCTCCTTCCTCTCCCTCTCTCCCGTTCACCTCCCTCTCCCTCTTTCTCTCGTTCCTCGCCACGAACGACAGCACCACCTCCAGCCACCTTCGGCCACCATCGGACGAGAAGGAGGCGTCGACTGGCCT
>CANUEX010001960.1:0-45847 GCA_948099535.1 Jatropha multifida
GGTTCAATTTAAACCGATTTGGTCTAACCCAATGATTTCGCCTAATTCCATTTGATTTAAGGATTTTTTCGACTGAGTTAGACTATTTAAATTCAGTTTTCGATTCGGTTCGCGGCATAAAATATTATTTTTCGTCAATTCTCATTGGTGAAATTTACAATTAAATTTTAAATAAAAATTCTTTTAAAAATAAATTAATAGGTTATTTCAGACACTTATAAAATTTAAAAGAAATTTCCATCGGTCTATCCAATTAATGCTGCATAAATTAAAATATAATTTTTAAATAAATGTGCTAATTAATAATTTAATAACATAAATTTATATTACTTGCCACAAGCATGGCATAAAAATTAATTAAATAAAATTATAATTTTTTTAATTACATGTTTTATTTTCATATTATCCATATTTTAAAGTAGAAAAATCCTAATGGCTGTAATTTTTTGGACTGATAATATAGTTATATTATTATTCATTTAATAAAAAAATAAGTTATTAATTGTTTTAATTGTACATCTCTCAAATATTATATTTATAAATTTATAAGTGTGTCACCCACTAGATTTGATCATAATTTGATATTCAAAAGGCATTTAAATCATACTTTCATTATTATTATTATTATTATTATTTTAAAATGATGAAAAGTATTTTTTTATTTGTAAATTGCAATTTCATCCTTAATTGTAATTGGGAGTGATATCGCTAAAAAAAATCGAAATTAGGATTAAAAATTGATATAAATATCAAAATAGTGAAATTACAAAAACTCTACTCGGAGTATTTTGATACATCAACCCTTAAATTAATCCTTAAAGAAAGTGACTATTCATGCCTCAAAGCTTTCTTTTAATCACCCACTGCTTTAAAAGACAATCTCAACATACAATATTCACTAATATCAACTAATTATCATTAGAAATACAATAATTAGCAATTAAGCAAAACTTAGAAAACCAAATCCAGAACAAGGTTGAACTTTATTAGATCACTTTCAGATTCATAATATATGAAACTGAACTTCACATCACACCCATTGATTTGATTCTTCAATTACATTTTAAAAACACATAGCAATTGATTAATGCTTAATCAGCCACAGGATTGACTAGAAAGGTAGCCAGAATATCCTTGAGAGAAGTCTTGGAGTGGGTATAGCTATCTTCATCCTTGTACACAACATCCATTACACGTACAATGTTCAGAATGCACATTAGAATAGGTTTTGGAATATGATCACTTTCTTTCATCTGCTCCTCGTTCAGATCTTTCCACATATTAGCAACTATTTTATTCAGCTTTTCATAAGCTTCTTGCTTTGAGACACCATATTGCTTCATACAACATTCTACTGCAGAAGCAACATGTCCCCTTTCTTGCTCAAACTGCATATGTATAGAAAATTGCAGCATTTAATAATTCTCCAATTGGACTTAATTAAAATTACTGTACAGGTCCAAGTTCTATCCCTTCCACCGTTACCTAATAATCATTTATTTCTTACTCTACATGCGTTGCCCTTAATGGGCCTTTGTACTGTATTGATTCATGGGTTTGAGGTTGAAATGTAACATTGTACTATAGTATCTCTCTAGACAAAAGATATATATATATATATATATACGGTGGATTTCAAATGTGAGATCCACCTCATGTGTCTTTAGTCAATAGGACTAGGTCTAGATGCATGCACTAGGCGAGAAATTTTTAGCTAAATTCAATCTATTGTTTTAGTTATAGACTCATCCAATAAAATAAAGTCATATTAAGAGCTTCTATTTCATATAAATAACTCTTAAATCAAGACAACTAGATTTTTTATCTCTAACTAAACAGAAAATGTGAAAATATTAATAGGAATAAGTTAGAAAAAGGCAAACTACCTATGTAATTTTATTTCATTGGATGAGTCTATCTAAGAATTACACCCAAGTAAGGGTGGAACTAGTGATCTCAAAATTTAACTTTTATCTCCTAAATATTATTTATATTTTTCAAAATCATGATTAATCTATTAAATATATTCAAAATCTAGCTCTTTCAATGTTTAAAGTCTAGTTTCGCAGCGACCATCAGATGAAAAGAATTTTGACACCTCAAATTGTGCAACTTTAAAGTGAAATATTAAAATTTTCATATCAACTCTTTTGGCTCGAGGGCGAATAGAAATTAATCGAATTTTACTGTAAATTGTAAAAATGGATACGGATCTAAACACCTCATGAAAATATAAAAAAACATTAAAGCGAAATAGCTATGATAATACTAATTTGATAGAGCTAATTTGGCATACCTCATGGGACATAATGTCATCTATGAGCCTTGCAAGACCTGATGCCGTATATAGAAGTTTAGGTTCAGTGAAGAGCCAATCAAATACTTGCTTTGAAGCAACGTCGCCCATCGCACAAAATGATAAGGTTATCAGTATGGGGTAAGTAGAACTAATCACAGCATTAGAAATATATTCTTCAAATGTTGGCACGTAATCATTGTTGAACCATCTTGCTTCAATTATGTAGGCTCTAACTTGCTTCTTCACCTGCAATTTCATTCTTCCTATTAACATCCTTTAACCCTTATTTGGTAAAATAAATTAATGCCATGAAATTTTTTCAAAATTCATTTGGATTTTCGTGTTTCATATTCAATTAATATGAACAAAAATATTCATTTTACTCTTCTAAACATTATTAAATCAAATTTTACAATTTGTAAATAAATCTACATAAATTTATTTATTTCGAATGGGGACAGCCGTAGGTCCATTTCATGCAAAATCAGCTTAGAAATTTCGATTTCAAATCAAAATTAAAGCCGAATGAGCTAGACAAGAACTAGGTGGAGCTAGACCATATCGAAGCTTTTGTTCAACAACAGCTTTTCAAGTTAACTTTTAGCATTTTAGCCAAGCCAAAATTCTATTTGTACTGATTGTAGCGGTAAATAATATAACTTTTATAATAATTTTTAAAAGTTGAGTGAGTTTTTTATGAAGCGTTAAATACTCTAACGTTTAGCATTTAATTTTTAATTAATTTTTTTTTATGATCATACCCCTTTATCATTTTTCTCCAAATTTAATTAAATAGCTAATGTCATTTTTTATTTTTTTAAATTAAACAGATATTTTTATCGAACACTTCTAATTTAAATCGTTAGATAACGGCTGCGCCCTATAAACTAATAACTAACCGCCGTTAAAATAGTTAATGTTACCAAATAGATCCAAAATCAAAATGATGTATAGTCTAATCTAAGTTCTAATATTCTAGGACTGAAACTTATGGTTCAGATTAATGATCTAACAAGGGTTTAATTATGAGCACAGCAAATTAAACTAATGAAAAATGTAAAATAAAAATATTTTTTAATCATTCTGTTTGGTAAGAAAAGAAAGTTTTACCGCTTCTTTCGCATAATGAATACAGAAAGACCTTCCTTCCTTGGTTGTTTCTTCCTCTATTTCAGAATAAAAATCTAATAATGCTTCAAAATACACCTTCATGTAATCTGGAAGTTGATCTTTCATGCTAATATCCCAGCTGAAAGTCAAATCACATTGAAAAAAAAAATTAATTATAGCTCGTAAATCTTGCTTATGAACTAATTAATTAAGGCATGTGTGCTTAATTAACAAATTATACCTTTCAATCACTTTGGTGAAAAGCTCAAGTTCTTCAATTGTGCCGTGCACATCATAGATATCATCCATTACAGACAGCATAGCAACAGCTTTAGACAGTACCTTTCTAGCAAAAACGAAGTGTGGCTCGGAAAATGTTCCTAATGCCCAAAACGAACATTCGATCACTCTGTCTCGAGCAAAGGGGAGTTTTGTTGTGAAATCCAAGTCTATCCACCACCTGAAATCCGAGTCTTTTTTTGTTAATTTCTTATCCTAGAATGGAGATTCATTATTTAAATAACACTCCTTAAGTTTTGCTCTAATATACAATTTGGTCCTCAATTTTGTAAAATCAATCACTTTAGTCTCTGTGATTTCTTGATGGCTTAACACTAATTAAGTAATTAACATCTGATTACATAATTATATAGCTTATTATTTAGAGATTGAGTTTTCACCTAATTAATAAAATTCGTTTCTGCTTTCTTTTAAATGGAAATTAATAATAATGCCGCGCCTTTTTTTTTTTGTTAACAAAATAGTTTCTCTATAAGATCATATAGGTTAATTAAAATATTTGTAATAGTTAAAGAAAAATTTTAAATGTAGAAGTACTAAAATGCCCTTGATAAAAAGAGAGAAAAGAAAAATAAAACTCAAATTAATTCTTGAATTATCAATTTATATATTTACACTCATAATTAACTTTATGACCTAATTAATAATTTTTTATTTTATTGAAATAAACTCAATTTAAGACAAAATAAAACATTTGATGTATTTTAATGTAAAAAATTGTATTTAAATTTTTTTTAATTCATTAGACGCTAAAATAATACTACATTTTATGAGCCGAAATAATATTACCGGCTACACAATAAGGGGTAACTCTACCCTTGACTCATCAAATATGTTATACCAACTGTGGCTGTGAGGATTGACTCATCAAATATGTTGCAACAATTGTGGTCGAAAGCACTCGAATTGAAAATCTCACACTCTTCACAAAAGCGAGAAAACTGATCAGACTATTACTTGATTGGTCAAAATTGTAATTAAATTGAAAATTACATTTATATTGGAATCTAAGTAAGATAAAAGCATTAAATAATTTTTAACAGTGTAAAAATAATTTTTATTTGCAATATTAAAAATGCTTTTTATAAAATTTAAAAATTAAAAAATTAAAATTTGTAGTGAAAATTAAATGATAAAATTAAAAAAAATTAATGTTAAATTTAAGCTTTTACCTAAAAAATAAATAAAATAAAAAGAGATGATATGTTATGATAGAATTTGAATAATTTCAAAATTACTTAATATATGAAAAGGTGTTTTAGTGTTTTTTTTTTTACATCCACTCAAAAGCATCATTCTGATATTTTAGATGAAACGACAATTTTTATTTTGATATTTCAGTAATTTACGATTAGTTTTGTCTTTGTCCTTAAAACAAGCTATTAATCCCTGAATTCTTATTAAATTTCAAAGCAATTTGACTTCCAGATATCTTGTATTTTTTGAGAAGGTAGAATATATATAGGATAAAAATGATAATTCTCATCAAATATGAGGGCCATAGTGCATATTAAGACAGGTCTGAGGAGTATTTTGTATTTTATTTAATCCTTTAAAATAGCTTACTTTATGATGCTGCTCATATCTTTCTGATGCAATTTTTGTAATATGTTGTAATCCAGTTTAGCCAGCTTCAACAGAGTTTCATTGTGTTCCTCGCTTTGCTTGTAGATAGAGAAGTAATGCCAAGCCTCTCTCCTGGGTAAGCCCCTACGCACAGGCCACCTTAAGGCATGACCAACTTGATCAGCAAGAGGAGAGCTCAATTGGGTTGTCATTAGGTGAGTTTTTGTGAACTCGAAAGCTTCATCTAGTATGGTTTCTCCTTGTATACTGAGATATGAAGCTTCGTACAAGCTTAACAAGCCTTGGATATGTTTGATTAGATATTCCTTGAAGTTACCTTCTGAATCTTTGAACTTGTTAAAAATATCTGTTCCACCCACAAAAAGTTGAAACATTATAACCCTCTTCCTGTAATGTTATATTTTATTTTCTTTCTTTTGTTTTTTTAAAGGATTGGAAGTAGGAGGACTTACCAGTTGAAACATTATAACCCTCTTGTCTAAATAGCCGAAATCGAAGAGCAACAGTATAAAGATCGTCATCTTCATTCAGATTTTGATAAGTAGTATAAATTTGTTTCAATGCTGCTTCTATTTCTTCTTCAAAATGGTAAGCAATGCCTAGTCTTTGAATTGCATCGATCAAGTTGAGTTGCTCAGAAGGTTTATCAGCAGCGGAGCTAAGCATTTCACTCACTTCTTTTTTAAGAACTTGAGCTTCTTCACTCCAAACGCTTACTATCTGCACAAAGACATCAAAAGCAAAAATCATATTGTTTCTAAAAGAATCATCTTCACGATATATTATCCATAAAACCATTTCATGGAAGTTAATATTATTTTAACATTTTATTGAGGGAGTAAAGTTAAGTTGTTAATTGGTTTACTTCACTGTCCGAGACATGCTTGATGAAGTAGTCACCCCAGACGGATGGGTGAAACTCTGCTGTTCGACGAACTTGAGCTCTTTGTACAGCAGCTTGAAGAGCCATTTTTTTATGTTTTGTGTTTTGGAATTTAGAAAGAAGGCTGACAAGACAAGTAATAGCCTCGTGAAGTGAATTATTGTTTCAAGGCTTTGAGACTATACATATATATATATGGAGATAGGGAGAGAGTGTGTGAAGCCATAGCTTACAGGGTGACAAAGAATATGTTAGGCGTGGGACCCATTAAAGTGGGCACCCCATTTTTTTTTTTTTTTCTTTGGTCAATGAACAATTTTATCTAACCTTTTTAACGTATTTTTTTTTATCAAATAGATGTTTGAGAGTGAAAGATCACAACTGAAGAGCAAAATAAAAAGAAAAAATGGAGAGAGTATTTTTGGAAGGATTTTCTAAAACGGAGGAGTGATAAAAATAGCAAAGAAATTATTTTTAGCTATTTTGAAAAATAATGTGAGTGCAACTATTTTTTGCTATTTTTGAAAACACTATGAGTGATAAAAATGTGTCATATTTTATTATTCCGGTGTTGTAATTATTCTCTTAATTTTTATTGCAGGACCTAATAAGTGGGATCAGAGCCTGATTTTTCGGCAAGTTCAAGTATTATAGTCAAGAATTTTTTCTAAATATGCATTGTGATTGCAACCTTGTCTGACCTTTCATATCAGGGAGGAATTTTTTTCTTGAACTACTATTTGATGTAAAGTCCAGTCAGTCAGAGATCAACACCGGATCCGTGGATATATTTCGAAAATAAATATACCACGGCGAAGATAAAATTACAATGAATCTTTTAGGGCAGTCCGTTTGGAAAGCAATATGATTAAACTCACTTCATCAAATTATCCAATATGAAAGATGTTAATGGAAGATCTTCTATATTGTAAAGATCTTTTTGAGACTATTGAATTGAAGGGAGTAAAACCAACAAAAAAAACTAATAATTGATAGAAAGACTATTGGGATAATCAGACAGTGGATTGACTAGAGTGTTATTCACCATGTTGCTCAGGAAATGGAAGCCTATTCAATATGGACAAAGCTCAAGAGCCTGTATGAATGGAAGTACGCATAGAACAAAGCCTTTATCATAAGAAGCCTTGTGAATTTGAAGTACAAAAAAGGAATACATGCTTCTAAAGACTTGAATAAATTTCAAAAAATTTTGAATTAGTTGGCTACTGTGAATTTAATGTTGGATCATGAGGTGCAAGCATTACTTCTGTTGAGTTCATTACTAGATAGTTGAGAGACTTTAGTTGTGTCGCTTAGCAACTCAGCTCTTGAAGGGAAGATAACCTTTAAATACAATTAAGGATAGCATTCTAAGTGAAGAAGCCAGGCGCAAGTAACAAGGATTGAGTAGCCATTTAAAAGCGTTTATTATAGTCATAGAAAGAAGGGCGAGGAATAAAACAAGATATCCTCAAAATCCAGATAGGAGTGACAAGTCAAGGGGGAGATCTAAGTCAAGAAAGGGTATTACGTGCTACCATTATGGCAAGTTTGGTCATATGCAAAGACATTGCAGAAAATGGAAGAAGGAACAGGCAAAGGAGAAAAATAAAGAGAAAGAAGAAATAGAGTCAGCTTCAATTGTAATTGATGGTGACATATGTATTTCTCATGATGATACTAATGAGACTTCCACCAGTCAGCATGTTCATACAATATTGCTTCCAAGAAGGAGTATTTTGCCTCTCTCACTCTTGAAAATTTCGATCATGTCAAAATGTTAAATGGTACTCTTGCTGAATATCGCGGTATTGGGAGAGTATATATTAAAACCAAGATTGGCCATGAACTTTGGTTGGGAGATGTAAGATACGCTCTTGATGTACGCTTTAATCTAATCTCTATTCATCTACTTGATGATTTGGGTTATGAGAATTCTTTTGCAATGGTATGTGGAGGCTTTCAAGAGGTAACTTGATATTTGGCAAAGAAAAGAAGCAGAATACTCTTTATCATATCCAATCCAAGATTTGTGCAGGGATTGAGAATGCAACTGAAGATTCCTCCATAGAGTTATGGCACAGACGACTTGGTCATTTGAGTGAGAAGGGACTTGAGACTCTACCAAAAAGGAGTTCCTACGCTTGAGAAGTACACCACTTAAGACCTGTACTGCTTGTTTGTCTAGTAAACAATATAGAGTTTCATTTGAAAGATCCCTTTCTCCATTTAGAAAATCCCTTATTTTAGATTTGGTACATATCGATGTTTACTCTATGATTGAAAAGTCTATTGGTGCTACACATATTATATTACTTTCATTTATGATCACTCTAAAAAGGTGTGGGCATTTCCTATAAAATCAAGGGATCAGGTGATAGATATGTTCAAATATTTTCATACTAACACCGAAAGAGAAATGGAAAGAAAGTCAAAGTGCGTCAAATCTAACAATGGTGGTGAGTATAGAAGACCATTTGAAAAATATTGCAAGGAACACGATATCCTGCTTGAAAAGATAGTTCCTAAAACTCCACAATAAAATGGGATTACTAAGAGAATAAACAGAACCATTTGTGAAAGGATTTGATGTATGCTCTCTTAAGCCAAACTTCCTAAAAGCTTTTGGGATGAAGCAATGAGGACTGCAGTTTACTTGATAAACCTTTCTCCTTCGGCCTCCTTTAATGGAGATGTGTCAGAAAAAAGATGGACAGGGAAAGATTTTTCATATGATTACCTTAGGTTATTTGGTTGCAGGGCCTTTGTTCACATTCCAAAAGATGAAAGATCGAAGGTTGATTCCAAGTCAAAGCAGCATATCTTCATGGGTTACGGATACATAGAATTTGGGTATAGGCTGTGGGATCTAGTTGAAAAGAAGATTGTAAAAAGCAGATATGTAGTGTTCCTAGAAGACCAAACCATTGAAGACCTTGAGAAAAATGAGAAGCTAAAGTGTATCAATGAGTTTCCTGTTGATCTTGATAAAAAACCTCCTGAATAGCACAAGGTGACAAAGGAGAGGAGCAAGAAGATGATGGTGAAGCTCACAGAATGACGCAAAGCTAACTGTTAAAGAACAATCACTTTAGTTAAGAAGATCTACAAGAGGCAAAATACCTTCCCAGAGATACTCTTCCAATGAGTATGTGATGTTAACTGATGGGGGAGAACCGGAAGACTATGAAGAGGCCATAAAACCAGTCACAAGGAAGAGTGATTGAAAACCATGCAAGATGAGATGAAATCCTTACATGAGAACCATATATATGAATTGATGAAACTGCCTAAGGGCAAGAAAGCACCGAAGAACAAATGGTGTTCAGATTGAAGACTAAATAGAATAGCTTACAGCCAAGGTACAAGGCAAGACTAGTTGTGAAGGGATTTGATCAGAAGAAGAGAGTTGATTTTGAAGAAATTTTCTCGCCAGTGAGCAAGATGTCTTTTATCCAAGTTGTGCTTGGTTTGATAGCCAATATGAATTTGGAGATTGAACAACTTGATGTGAAGACTGCTTTCCTCCATGGTAACTTAGAGGAGGAAATTCATATGGAGCAACCAGAAGGATTTCAAGTTAAAGGCAAAGGGCATTTAGTATGCAGATTGAAGAAGAACTTGTATGACTTCAAGTAAGCTCCGAGGCAATGGTATAAGAAGTTTGAGTCCTTCATGGTCAACCACGGGTATGACAAAACTACTTATGATCATTGTGTATTTGTGTAAAATTTTATAGATGTCAACTTTATTATTCTCTTGTTATATGGAGATGATATGTTAATTGTGGGCCAAGATAATAAGAAAATTGATAGTTTGAAAAATGAGCTTGGCAAGTCCTTTATAATGAAGGATTTAGGACCTGCAAAAGGATAGAAAGTTGTGGTTGTCTCAAGAGAAATATATTGAGAAAGTGCTCAACTGGTTCAACATGGGCAATGCAAAACCAGTTTGCTCTCCACTTGTAGGCCACTTCAAGTTAAGTTCCAATCAGTGTCCTTCAAGTGAGAAAGATAAAGAAGAGATGAAGAAAGTGCCTTATGCATCCGTGGTTGGTAGCTTGATGTGTGTCATGGTATGCACAAGGCCGGATATTGCTCATGTTGTTGGTGTCATTTGTCAGTTTCTCTCAAATCCAAATAAAGAACACTGGAATGCAATAAAATAGATTCTCAAGTATCTCAAAGGCACTCCTAAAGTATATTTATGCTTCGGTGATGGTAAACTTGTGTTGGATGGATACACTGATGCAAATATGGGCAAATATGGCTGGTGATGTGGATTCTAGAAAATTCACTTCTGGATACTTTACGACTTTTTGCAAAAGCGACGATGTCTTGTCAATCAAAGTTATAAAAATGTGTTGCATTATCTTCCACTGAGGCTGAGTATATTGCTATTATAGAAGCAAGCAAGGAGCTCTTGTGGATGAAGAAATTCCTATAGGAATTGGGACTTGAATAAGAGAAATATGTGTTATTCTGTGATAGTCAAAGTGTTATTCATCTTAGCAAGAACTTGACTTTTCATTATGGGTCAAAGCACATTGATGAAAGGTATTACTGGATTGGAGATGTACTAGAGATAAAATCATTTCAGCTTGAGAAAATACACATTGATGATAATGGCTCTGATATGATAACTATAGCCATATATACGGAGAAGCTTGTTGCTTGCAGGAGATAGCGGGCATGGCGAACCTACCCACTTGAATGTGAGGAGGAGATTTATTGACGTGGGACCCATTAAAGTGGGCACCGCTCCACTTTTTTTTCTTCTTCTTTTTTCTTTAGTAGGTGAACTACCTCACCGGAACCTTTTTAACATATTAATTTTTTTGTTATAAATAGATGTGTGTGTGTGAGTGAAAGATCACAGTTGAAGAGCAAAATAAAAAGAAAAGATGCAGAGAGTGTTTTAGGAATGGTTTTCTAAATTAGGGGAGTGACAAAAATAGTAAAAAAATTATTTTTGAGTGTTTTGAAAAACACTGAGTGCTATTATTTTTATCCACATTTGTATTAATCTCTTTGTAAGTCTACTATTTTGAATAGTGAAAGAAATATTAGGAGTGTGTCCCATGAATATAGCCCTAAAACAGTTAAAGGTGAACCAGGTAAATTTCTGTATGTCATATTTTATTATTCCGTTGCTGTAATTATTCTCTTAATTTTTATTGAAGAACCTAATAGAATAGTTTTTTCTCCAAAATTAAATGGAAAATTTATGAAAAGTTAGAATTTGTTGAGATTTTAACACCAAATTAAATAGAAAATTATAATTTTATCTTTATATTTTGTCATAATATTATAATATAATCCATACCTTTTTAGAAATACTAAGTTTTATTTGTCACCGTGTCTTTTATCTTTGTTATATTGTTTTATTCTTCTGTTAATTTTTTTTTGTGTTTTTTTCATCAACAAGTTATTATATTGTCCCTTTTATTGTATTTTGTAAAATTGACTATTTTATGATTAAAATATGCCAAATTTAATTAATCTATCCCTTTATTTAGTAGAAAATTATAGAAAATTGATAAAAAAAAATATGAAAGTATGATGGAGGCAAAAAAATAGAAATAAAATTATGTACATTCAAAAAAATGTATAAAATTTTAGAAAGCAAAATTATATATTTTGATAAAATATAGATATAATGCAAGAATATGAGTATTCAATTAAATAATGCAAGTAGGTGAGTATTTCCTTGTGGGAACCAAAACAACTTACAACAGTCCATTCAAAATAATAACAATGATGATTTTCAAGACATATATGGGTCTGTTCGGTTATGTGACTTCAGACAACTAATAATGGTTGCTGATAGGTGATAGCGGATGGACAATGTGTTTTAGTAAAGTTGCAATCAATTGTTACTGTTAATATGTAAAATGACCAATAAAAATATATTTTAAATAAACTAAAATTTATATATAAAATATTTCTAATCTATTTCTAATGAATTAAAAAAAAATAAAAATTTAATTAAACTACCTATCGTAATTAGTAAAATCTATGAGCATATAAATAGAACTATGTATCTTAGTATTAATAAACATATTAATAAAACCTATCTAATTATCTAAAAAAACACAATACAACACAAATAATATATGTCAATCAATAAAATAATAAAAAGAGTAGAAATAATTATCTGATGATAGGTTACACTATGATCTTTTTTTAATCTTCTTTTATTCTCAATGAGCAAAGAAAACATATTAACATTAGAAGAAAAAAAAGTTATGAATACATTATCGGTGATGGGATATTTTAGGCTATTCATATAAAATAGTACTAGCAGTTAGATCTTACATCGAGCTGATAGAATCAACAGCTGATTACTATCAACAGCTGATTAGGAGTTCTAGCAGCTATCGACTGCTAATTAGAATCCTTGTCAAATATTTTTACTTCAGCTGTTGGGTCTCAATCAGCTATCCACTAAATGAAAAACTTAAACGAAACGTCTTTATAAAAATAGTTAGACATCCCGCCAAGGATATACTAAAACATTAAAAGGTCTTTAAAAAAAGTTTTACAAGAATGATATTTTTAAGACATCAATATGGCAACTAGCAATTTCAATGCAATTAAAGTGAAGAAAAGCCAATTTATGGATTGTTGCTCGATTGGCAATGCAAGTTAGACATGTAGGAAGAGCTCTTGTGTTTGATCCCACTAAACACATCTGTAAGAGCTTAAATTGTGATTATGCCTAAGCTGAATTTAGTCGATCCATGTCAATAACGTTCGAATACTAGTGATTTATATCCAAAAATTTTTCAAAAAAAAAACTATAAAAATGCCAATTAATTACACTACAACCATTAAAAAAGTGAAAAAAAAAAAATCAAAGTTGTACAGTATGTAAGAATCGATGATCAAAACATATCAATTTCTTGCATGCTCTTTCTTTTCTTTTCTTTTTTCTGGTAATCAAGTATGACTTGCATTTTAATAATAATTAGTACTAGAACCAGCGCAATGGGTGAGACAATATTAAAAGATGAAATAATTTTTTATGATATCATTTAAAATTAACAAAATTATATGATAAAATAATTATGAAATGTATTATAAAATTATATCTCATTGAGATATGCTAAAAAAATGTATTAGCATGTTAAGATGTGCATTCTTTAATATCTTACGAAATGTTTTACCAAGACCTGCAAATAGTAAAAACCATAATAGTATGACCTACGTCAAAATATGCATATATACTATTCTTACAAATGATAGTAAGACTTATAAAAACGTCATTTCTCATTCTCATTTTCGTCTCATCTTAATAGACAATTTTTGTAAAAATTTTATTATATATATATATATATATATAGGGTCATTTTTCCTTTTTGTCTGGTTCAAAATATAGTCGTATTTCTTTTTTTAAATGATCATTTATTATCTAATTTCTTAATATACCCCTATTTAATATATATTCGTATTCCCAATTGATATCCATCATTTAATATTGCAAAGGAATATTTGGGAAAAGCTACACAAAATTATATATATAATTCAACTATATTAATTAATTTGTCTTAGTATATGTGAAAGTCAAAATAGGTCAATATATATGGGATGGAGAGAGCAATATTCATCATGAGGAATGAAAATACAGAGTGATATACATGTACAGCGAATAAATTACTAGCAAGAAATTTCATTTCTCTTTTTCCTTTTCATTTCTCATTTATGCTTCTAGCATTTGTCATTTTACAGTCCAAAATATTGTCAAGTGGCAAATTGTGTTGGTTACACCTGACTTACATATAAGACAAAACTACTCTCCTTTTATATGTTACTAGTGTTAGAACCCCTGCGATACGCGGAGCAGCATTAAAAGGTAAAATAATATTTTATAACATCATTCAAAAACAACAAAATTGCATAATAAATTAATCATGTAATGTATTACAAAATTATATCTCATTGAGATATGCTAAAAAATGGTTGTAATGCTAATTTGTGTCTCCTTAAATATCTTGCAAAGCCTTTTACAAGGTATGCAATAGCAAAGTCATGCATAGTATGACCTTTGAGTGTCAAAATGTATTATCGTGTCAGGTTCAACACGGAGTCACCTAATACACAATTTTTTTAATCAGGGTTAATATGATTACGATCAATTTAATAATTGTGTTAAATCTATTAACGCGAATGTGACATGAAAATTAGATAAGCGACACAAACATGACATGTTTAATCCACCTAATATCATAAACGGGTTGAATGGATCGTGTTGACCATATACAACACGTGTAATCCACTTAATATCATAAATATGTTATGTGTATTATACTGACCCATATACGACCCACTTAATCTACTTATAATATTTTAAAATTTTAACTTATTTAACTCTAATAATATTTAAAATAAATTTTTATATATAAAATGCATAAATTCTTCAAGATTCATAACTAAAATAAAAAAGTAATACAACAATAAAATTTAAATAGGTTTTAGTTAGAATATTTATATCTAATACTAAAATTTAGATCGGTCACTCACCCAATCGGCGTGTCAACCCTCGACAAAATACATTTATATTCATGTTATAAATATATGACTCGTTTATGATACAAATATATTTAACTTCAACCCTAACTCATTTGTTTCCTGTGTTAAGCGAATCGTCTAACATGAATTTTAATATATGTTGGTCTAACATGAGTTTTAATATAATATGGATTAAGATATTTTAATTGATTTACATATCTCATTCACTCAAGAATATATTCATATATTCATTTCTCTAATGCATTGATTAAGTAATAATATCATTATAGCCAAAATGATTATTATTATTAATTCAGATCTTCTTCTCATCTTTTTTCTTTTATCTACCAGTAAAAGAATATTATTATTTTCTATTATAGTTGTCTATATATTTTTTGATTTGGAATTAAGGATAAAAGTTAAAAATTGAGTGATAACTTGATTTTCTTTTCAAACACCTATTAGAGTTTTAAGAATTTGTATTTATAAATTAGGAATTAAAGGATTAATTATAAGGATTGGATTAAACTTTATTTTGAGACGACTCCATTATGTAAAAATAGAATCAAGTATATAAGAAATAATATTGCAAGTAGCTTATATGGCAAACTCTAATACAAATTAACCAATTATATTTATTTTAATTTAAATAAAAATTTATACTTTAATATTATACAGATAAAAAATTAAAAGAGTATAAAAAATAAAAATATAATGAGTATTGTGCAACGCACTTCATAAAAAAAATAAAAAAAAAACTAGTCTATATAATCAATTGACCTAGACACTTTAAAAAAAAATGACTATAAATATATAACTGAGTATAATCAACATGCGAGACATGTCATAAAAGGACTAATAAAAATAAGAGTACAAACAACGTCATGAAAAAAAAAAATATTACTAACTCCTAAAAATTCATTTTTATATTGGAGAGTCTACTCATGGCATATTTATACTTTGAATTTATTTTTTGAGAACTGAAATTCATTCCTTGCATGCATTAAATTATCATTTAAAAATAATATTTGAACCTAAAAAGAAAATAATGGTAGACAAAAGGTTGAAGACAAGAGATACGAAAAGTTGAGAGTGGTCTATACATATTATCTATACATACTTTTATTTCTTTTGAACTGTGTGCAACTGTTCCTTTCTCATTGTTCAGTAATAATGGCCATTTATTTAGAATATCAAATTTGCAAAATTCTGCAAATATCTTTGAATGATGTTTCTTTTATCAGACGTTGTCAATGTCTTTTTCTTTTTTTGTTTTTCTGGAAAAAAGTCTACTGGGAATTATTTTCTAATAACAGAATTTCAATTTGCAAACTTTCATGTGGGAATATTCGCCCGTTATGCCCAAATTACATCCCCAGTAAACATTGTACTTAAAATTCAATTTGAAAGGCGGTTAATTTGTAAGGAATGATCTCGCGCTCCTCGTTGAACTTGCAACTATAATTGGCGTGGAAGCACCTGTTACCAGCAACAAGAACAAAGAGCCCAATACCGACAGGGCCGCCATGATCTCCTAATGAAAGGGAGAATAATAAAATAAAATAGACATTGGATTAAATATTATCTTTAATTGAAAATATTTATTTTATTAGATACCAATTTCAAAATTTTTTATAATAATAATTTTCACACATCATTTACACTCTCACAAATTAAAACGGAGGATATATCAAAAGTAATAAACATCTTGGCTATTTATAGCCAATTCATGAAGAACAAAATAAAATTCTTTTCTTTTGTCAAATAGAGCGGTGCCAAACATTCAAAATTTTTGTTTCCTTTTCATCAAGTTTTCTTTTATTTCTTTGTTTCTTTTTGTCAATTTGTAAGGCCTAGTGGAACCTCCACTTTTGACTTTTTTTTAATTTGTGTTTAATTTTTAAAACTTCTCGTCAACACAAATTATATTTTTTCATAATTTCTCTTCAGATCATACTAAGCAGCTTTCGAAACTCTTTCATTTTTACACTAGATAATCCTTTGGTGAAAATATTAATCAACTGATTTTCTGTCTTCACCTTCATTATCTTAATTTCATCTTTAACTGTTTTCTCTCTTATAAAATGATATTGCCACATTTGATTCAGAATATTGGATTTTCAAGTAAGTTGATTACTGACAAATTATCACCAATATAATTGTATTGGATAATTAATTTCTTGATGTAAATTCTTTAGCAACTGTACCAACCAAGTGCTCTCTTGTGTCATCATTGTCGATACTCTGATTTTATGGTTGAGAGTGACACCATTGGTTTTCTTTTACTGCACCAAGTAATTGCTCCAAAATCCAAACTAAATATGTAATCGATTGTTGACCTTTTTGTGTCATAATCACCAGCATAATTAGCATCACAATAGCCTTCTAATTTGCAATCAACTTTGCTCTTATAAAATAACCCAAGATCAACTGAGATCAAGTGTTTCTTTAATGTATCTCAAAATTCTTCGAACTGCTTCCAAATAAGTTTGGCATTCTGCATGAACGAGCTTTCTACTCCAACTGCGAATGCAATATCCAGTCTTGTTAGTGTCAAATAGATTAAATTTTCAATTATCTGTCTGTACATTTTTGAATCCTCCAATTCTTTGCCTTCTGAAATACTTAATTTGGTGTTGATCTAAATTGGAAGAACAAGAGGTTTATAATTGAGCATTCCAAACTTCTTGAGTAGATCTTTTGAATACTTTTGCTAGCATAGAAACACTCCCTCCTTTGTGCGTTTCACTTCTAATCCGAGAAAGTGATTCAATTCTCCAAGTTCTTTCATCTGAAAGCGAATTGATAAATTCTCCTTTGTTTGTTGGATCTCAGCCTCATCATCTCCAGTAATAATGAGATCATTAACATAAACCAGGACGATTGCTAGCTTCCCTTCTTGAGCTTTGATAAATAAATTGAAATCAGCTTGCGTAATTGTATAACCACAGTGAATAAGGAACTCAGAAATTTTCCATACCAAGCTCTTGGAGCTTGTTTGAGTCTATATAGTGCCTTCTTCAACTTGCAAACATATTGTGGATAAAGCTTATTTCCAAAACCTTATGGTTGCTCCATGTAAACTTCACAAATCAACTCTCCATTCAAAAAAGCATATTTCACTTTCATCAGCCATAGATTCTATGACTTGCACCTCGCAAATGCTAATAAAACATGAACAGTTGCAATCTTGGCTACTGGACTAAACGTCTCATCATAGTCTAGTCCATATTATTGTGAAAATCCTCGAGCAACTAATCGAGCTGTGTACCTCTCGATTGATCCATCTGGTTGGGTCTTGATCTTGTAAACCCATTTGCAAGATATGGGTTTTACATCTTTTGGCTTTGGAACTAAATCCTATGTCTGATTTTCTTCTAAAACTTTAACTTCTTCCATCATGGCTTGCATGTATTTTGCTTTTTGGGATGCCTTTTGATAGGATTCTGGTTGCTTTTCAACTTCCATGAATGCAACATTAGCATACTTTGGATTTGGCTTCCTTTACCTAACTAATCTTCTTAGCTAAGATGATGATGGTTGTGGTGGTAATAATTCTAACATTGGTCAATCTTCTAACATATTTTTTGACTAGTCCTCCTTTTCTATTCCTTGGTAAATACCTGTCTACCATGTGCTTTTCTTGAGGTACTGACTATAAAGCAAATTCAATTCTCTGTTGCAATTCTTCTGCGGGTTCCTTCAACTTTTCTTGCAGTCTTTCCTCTACCTCTTTAGATTAAGGTCACACCACCTACTACGGGGTCCACTAGGATGATGTCTCATCAAATACAACATTGTATGAGACATAACATCTGATTATTAGGATCACAACATCATCATTCTTTCTAGTTTCATCATATCCTACAAAGATGCATTTGATCGCCTTTTTATCAAATTTACTTCAAAGATGATAAGCCATAAACATATAACAGACACACCCAAATACTTTGAAGTGACTTACAATGGGTCTTATTTTTCTCAATTTCCCAAATGGAGACACAAATATTAACTTTGATTGTGGAAGTCTATATATTATATGAGCTATTGTTCTCATGCATTCTGCCCAAAATCCATCAGGAATATTTTTAGCATGTAACATGCTTTGATAGACCTCTACGAGGTGCTTATTTTCCTTTCAGCAATTCCATTCTATTGTGGTGTGCCTGGATAAGTCAATTGTTGCCGAATATTGTATTGACAAAGATAAGCAGAGAACTAATCAGAGATGCGCCATTGTTTGTGCGAAGGCATTAGATTTTTTTCCCAAATTCACTTTTTACCATCAACTTGAATTCTTCAAACTTTGCTAGAGTTTCAAATTTTTCTTTCATAAAATAAATCCAAATGTGTCTAAAATAATCATCAATAAATATAACCATATAATTCATACCATTTAATGATGATTGTTTTACATTTCCAAACACGTATAAATGAACTCTAGTGATTCTTTAGCTTTGAAAGTTGAATCTTCATATGGTAGTTGATATGCCTTCCCATACTGGTTAGTGCAAACATCAAGATTTGGTAGTCGTTTAAGCGAAGACTTGTTCATCATTAACTTCAGCTTATGATAGTTGACATGTCCAAGCCATGCATGCCACAAGTCCACCATCTCACTGCTTCTTGTTTTGTCAACATAGGCCTCCTCAATTAACATCACATACATGGAATCCACTTTTACTCCTTCCATTTTAGGTGTATCAATAATTTAACTTGTTGACACACCTTGACATCATTTGGGCTAAAAACAATGAATTTTCCAGACTCTGTCAATTGTGAGATTGGCAGAAGATTCTTCTTCATTCCTGACACTCTGTAGACATCATCTAGTTGCACTTGCTTTTTATTATGCTATAATCAATCACCATATTACTAGTATGGGTAATGGTAATTTTGCATCATTTTCAGTTGTCACAACTCGCTTGCCTTTATATTCTGAAGAATTGTGAAGCTTGCCTTTATTTCCTGTCATATGACTAGAGCAACCAAAATAAAAAATTCAGTCTTTCTATAATTAACTCTATGAGAATAAATAGCACTAGAAGCTTACTCTTCTTCCTTCACTAATGCCATGAGATTGGGTACTTCAATTACTTCTAAACTAGACTCTTCTTGCATTATTGTTGTATTTGCAAAAAAAATGCTTCAAGATCCCATTCTAGTTCATTTTGCTGACTTCTACTTGCTATTGCTACATTATCTTTTGCAGTCTTTTTATTATGCCAACATTCTTTAGAATAATGTCTCTTTTTGCCACTTACAAAACACTCACCATTTTGACGTTTAATGGGTTGGACCGTTGATTATTTTGGAATTGCCTCCATTGAGCTCCTCCAGATTGGAAATTTCCTCCTGCCTAGAACTGCGTCTATTGAGCTCCCCTTGATTGAAAATTTCCTTGTGCTTTTCTCTCTATCTGACCAAGAACTTGATTCCTGCTTCTTTTGGTGAAGAGCGCCCCCTCTTATGTATTTGATGAAACTAGCCATTTGCTTTGCTAGAGTTTCTTGACTTGCCAATAGATTCTCCAACTCTTCAATTGAAGGTTGTGTAGGCCAACCTTGTACTGAAGTAATAAATCCTCTATATTGAGGTCGTAAATCGTGAATGATTATTTGTCTCATTCTGTCATTATTGACTCCGGATGCCTCATCCAGTTCTGCAGTTTCTCTATAAAGAGACTTCACCTTTGTGAAATATTGACTAATTGTCATATCACGTTGTGCAACAGATATTAGCTCACTTTCTAAGACTTGTAGTCTAGCATCATTTTTCTTTGCAAAGTGAGAGGCAAGTGCGTCCCAAGCCTTCTTTGGTTTGTTAGCTTCTCTGATGTGCTCTATTATTTCATCTTCAATTGTCGTCTTAATAGCAAACATGGCTTTTTCTACTTCAGTCTTTCATTTCTTTAGAAGATTATTATCATCTTATAGTGGTGGTGTGGTCTCTGTCCTAGCAACAACTTCCTAGAGGTCTTGACCTTGTAAGTATGACTCCATGTAGGTCTTCCATATATTGTAATTATTGTTGTTAAGCTTTTTTATGCTTCTAGCATTACTTGATTCTGACATCGTATCCTGGTATTAGCAACGTTTCAAATTTCCAAGAAGATGTGATTCCAAATAAAAAAAACTTCACAGTTCCAGACTGTGCACAAGCAAAATCTTGACAACAACTCAAATTCAGTAATAGACCAAAAGATTTTTTTTTTTAATGTAACCGTATACATAAATAGTAATCATATACATGAACAGTGATAGTAACAATACATGTGAACAGTAATAGTGGATCCATGAATAGTACTGAGCTTAATAGTGAAAAGCTATATAATAGAAACTCTAATAGTAATTATTCACTGTAAACTTTGAGTTACTATTTTACTATTCATCACTTTATTATTTTTGCAATTGCTTTCCGAGCGGACTGCGTCGAAAGATTTGTTGTAATTTTCATTTCATCGTGATATATTTATTTTACAATATATCCACAGATCTAGTATCACTCTCTGACTAACTGACTTTAAATCAAATAATAGTTTAAAAAGAAATACCTTTATGATGTGGAAGATCAGTGTAAGTTGCAGTCGTAGAGTATACTCAAGAATTTCTTAATTTATTACTTAATTTGACTGAAGTATTGGCTAATATCACTTGTAGAAATTTAACACAAGGGAAAATAATAAAATAAAATAATTAATTAATTAAATATTGTATTTAATTGAAAATATTTATTTTATTAGATATTAACTTGAAATTTTTACAACAATAACTCTCACACCTCACCATATTTTCACAAATTATACTAATCCAAAAAGAATAAAAACAAAGTTCTTTTTTTTTTGTCAAATGAAGCGGGGCCAAACGTTAAAAGGGATAAGATAGCATTCAGTACAGAGTAATTACAAAAGTTGTTTAGATAGGGTTGAGTTGGCGACTTTTGACGATAAGTTGATTAGATATTTACTACTTTGATACTTCCCTTGAAATTAACTTCAGTTAACAGTTTAATTCCAGACCAAAGAGTTAATAAAAATATAATTTGAAAATCTCGTAATACAGTTTTTTTAAATAAAGATTCTCATATATAAATTTAATTATCAATTTATTTTTTTCCCTCTAAAATAATGTTTCATTGCACTTTCTTTTTTAATTCATGCTATTTAAATTTTTTTTATCTTCTAAACATTAATTTTTAATGTACCATCTATTTTCAATGCAATTTCAATTCAGTCCGTCTTTTATTCCTTACATGTCACTTGTTGTTTTATCTTTGAATTTTGAGAATGGGCCTATTTTTTATTCAATATTGATAAGTGTGATTTAGAGAATACTCGTAACCGATTAACTTTTTTTAGATGATTTTTTCTCCATTTCAATTCTTTATTTATAATACAATTCTTACTGTAATTGTTTAAACAAGAATCTAGCTATATATGCCGAGCGGTAATATTGACCACTAATGATCTTTAATGATTCTCTTTGACTAGACGTTATAAAATTTAAACACCGTTCGGACTTTTTATTTGATTCGGGACTTGATAATTATTCAGCTTTTAATCTTCGATTCGGTCAAAGAATTATTCGATAAATTTCAAACAGATTCTGAATAAATTATTCTATTATCAAATATAAAATATTCTTCATTATAGTTTTCAATAGTATTTGAATTTTAAAAACTTCTAAAGAAAATTTGAACTAATACAAAATTTAATTGATTTTCTTTCCGTTCACTTTAATATCTTACTCTTTCGTTAATGCAAAATTAACTTTGCATTTTTATTAACTTCAATTTCCATTATTGGTTTTCTTTCATCATTCTTTTTCTCTTACTATTCTTTTATTTTATACAGGAAAAATAATTATTTCGTCTCTGAGTTTTACAAAACTAATTGATTCATCCTCATATTTTTGTATATTAGGTATTTAAATCTCGAAATTTAATTCCGTTACGTTAAACAGTCCTTCTGTCCAATTTTAATAATTTTTGTTGTTAAATATCTAGTAAAAGACCAAATTCCCCTTATAATAAGACAAAAAATAAAGCATTGTCTTTCTTCTTCTTCTCCTTTGTCTCTCCAAGTCCCCTTTCCTGCAACTGTAGAAATTCAAATGATAAATAAATTTAAATAAGTTAAAAGCTTGGGTTAATAAATGGTAAAATTAAAATAATAATAATAATAATAATAATAATAATAAAGAACCAACTAAGAGAGGATGAGATGAGTACTGTTCATGCCACTATTCGCTTTTGTATCCCTCAAGCCAGACGGATTTATATAGCTGTGTTGTGTCATTTTTCTTGAAAGTGGTTTGTGGAAAGGTTGTTCAGTGTGTTTGGTTTGTGATTGAGAGGTATAGATTTGAGGCTGGGTGGTGTGGTTTTTTCGTGTTTCGTTCCTTCGTTTTTCTTGTGTGTGCATGGCTGGCTCATTGAACAGCTGGTTCATTACATGTAAGCCAGCTATTTTTTGTTATTGCTACATTTTATTTTTTTAAAAAAAAAGAATTCTTATTTTGTCATTTCTTTCTTTTTCAATTTTGTTTTTACTCCTCTCATGCGTTTGTTTTCATCTCTACTCAATGCTTAGTTAGGTAAGTTTCAAAACTTTCTCTTTTATTTAACAGATGCTCTTGATATCTTTTCTTCTTTTGCTTTTAATTTTTGTTTTCTTCTTCTTCATTTCGTTTCTTACTTTTTTCTTCTTTCTGTTCTTTTATTTCATTTGTACTTTTTTTCCTCTTTCTGTTTTCTTTTGATTTTATTGCATTTATTTTTTTGTTTGCTCAATTTCAAAGAAAAGTAAGGGAGAGAGAACAGAATTTCATACCAGATAAACTATTGCAAGAGTTTTCTCTAGAACTTTAGTGGAAAATTCGGTTAAGTTAGAAATTAGTTTTTTCAATAGCTATATTTGAATTTTTGTTCTGCTTTTTCATTTGGTAAGTGAGAAAAAAGTATTTTGGATATATTGTGTTTTTTTATTTTTTTATTTTTTAAGTATTGCATGTAATTCCTGATAGTTATATTTTAGTTGTTTATAATTTGATTTTGTTATGTTATATTGCAAAATGTAAATTAGTTGTTTATAAATCTCAATTAGTCATAGCATCTATTGATAAATCTCAAAGGCATTGGATTTTCTTTCGAACTTCACTTTCAACCATCAACTTGAATTCTTTGAACTTTTCTAGAGTTTCAGATTTTTCTTTCATAAAGTAAATCCAAACATATCTGGAATAATCATCAATAAATATAACTATATAATGCATACCATTTATTAATAACTGTTTACTTTTTTAAACACGCTTGAACACATAAACTCTAATGGTTCTTTGGCTTTGAAAGTTGAATCTTCATATGGTAGTTGATGCGCTTTTCCGTACTAGCATCCTACACATACTATTTTAGTGTGAACCTCAAGATTTGGTAGTCCTCTAAGTGAAGACTTGTTCATCATTAACTTTAGCTTATGATAGTTGACATGTCCAAACCGTGCATGCCACACGTCCACCGTCTCTCTGCTTCTTATTTTGTTAACATATGCCTCCTCAGTCAACATTACATATATGGTATCTACTTTTATTCCTTCCATTTCAGGTGTATCAATAATTTTAACTTGTAGACATACCTTGACATTATTTAGGCCAAAAACAATAAATTTGCCGGAGTCTGTCGATTGTGAGATTGCAAAAGTTCGTCTTTATCCCTAATATTCTATAGACATCATTTAGTTGCACTTGTTTTTTATAATGACAGGAATCAATAATGGGTAATTGGTAATTTTGCATCATTTGCAGTTGTTATAACTCGCTTTCTTTTATAGTTTGAAGAATTATGAAGCTTGCCTTTATCTCTTGTCATATGACTAGAACACCCATAATAAAAAATTCAATCTTTCTCATAATTTACTTTATGAGAATCAATAGCACTAGAAGCTTGCTCTTCTTCCTTTACTAATGCCATGAAAATGGGTACTTTAATTACTTCTAAACTGGACTCTTCTTGCACTATTGCTATACTTGTAAAAAATCCCTCAAGATTCCATTCTGGTTGATTTTGCTAACTTATACTTGCTATTGCTGCATTACCTTCTGTAGTCTTTTTATTATGCCAACATTCTCTAGCATAGTGTCCCTTTTTACCACAGATGAAACACTTGCCATTTTGATGTCTAATGGGTTTAAACTATCGATTATTCTGGAATTGCCTCTGTTGAGCTCCTCCAAATTGGAAATTTCCTCATGTGTGGGACTTTCTCTATTGAGTTTCCCTGATTGAAAATTTCCTTGTGCTTTTCTCTTTGTTTGGACACGAACTTGATTCCTCCTTCTGTAGGTGAAGAGCACCACCTCTTTTGTATTTGATGAAACTCTAGCCATTTACTTTGCTAGAGTTTCTTAACTTGCCAACAGATTCTATAACTCTTCAATTGAAGGTTGTGTGGGCTAACCTTGTACTACAGTGATAAATCCTTTATATTAAGGTCATAAGCTGTGAATGATTATTTGTCTCATTCTGTCATTATTGACTTTGGATGTCTCATTCAGTTCTACAATTTCTCTACAAAAAGAGTTCATCTTTGTAAAGTATTGACTAATAGTCATATCATGTTGTGTAATAGACATTAGCTCACTTTATAAGACTTGTAGCATTGCATCATTTTTCTTTGCAAAGCGAGAGGCAAATGCGTCCCAAGCTTCCTTTAGTTTGTCAGCTTCTCTGATATGCTCCATCATTTCATGTTCAATTGTCGTCTTACTAGTGAACATGGCTTTTCCTACTTTAATCCTCTATTTCTTTAGAAGATTATTATCATCCTGTGGTGGTGGTGTGGTCTTTGTCCCAGTAACAGCCTCCTAAAGGCTTTGACCTTGCAAGAATGACTCCATGCAGGTCTTTCATATACTGTAATTATTGTTGTTAAGCTTTTTTATGCTTCCAACATTATTTGATTTTGATCTTATGTCTTAGTATTAACAGTCTCGCAATTTACCAAGAATGTATTGTTCAGACCAACAAAGTCACAGTTTAAAATTTTGCACAAGCAAAATCTCGGCAACAACTCAAACTAAGTAATAGATCAAAAAAATTTTTCTAATGTGAAAGATCAATCTAAACTGTAATCACAGAGCATATTCAAGAATTTCTTGATTTATTGCTTAATTTGACCCAAGATACCACTCATAAAACTTATGGAAAAAAATAATTAAAATAAAATACCCAATTAAATATTAAACTTAATTGAAAATACTTATTTTTTAGGTACTAACTTCAAACTTTTGCAACAATAACAACTCTCACACTTCACCACACTCTTAAAACGAAAGATATATCAAAAGTACTAAACAAGAGGCTATTTATGGTCAATTCTTGAAGAACAAAACAAAATTCTCTTTTCTTTTTGTCAAATCAAGCGATGCTAAATATTGAAAATTGTTGTTTTCTTTTCATCACATTTTCTTTTATATTTTTTTTTTCTTTTTGTCAATTTGTGGGGTCCAATTGGATCTCCACTTTTGAATTTTTTTTCTTAATTTGTGTTTATTTTTAATAGTAATTTGCTTTGCTTATGGTGGCCTGTATGCTTCCACGATATCGCTCTGCTGCATTGGTCTTTTTCGAAGTTCCTTTCTTATCTCCCTCTAAAAAAGAAAGATTGAAAGATGTGTTGGGTTTTATGAATGGGTGAGAGAATAATAAAATAAAATCAATATTCAATTAAATATTAAAATTAATTCAAAATATTTATTTTATTAAATATTAAATTAAAACTTACAACAACAAAACTTTCATACCTCACAACACACTCATAAAATTAAAGACCGAAGATATTTTAAAAATGTTTATAGCCAATTCAAGAAAAACAAAATAAAATTCTTTTTCTTTTGTCAAATGGTTAGTACTAACGGTGCCAACCATTGAAAAATAATTTCATCACGTTTTTTCTTAACTTTTTTTTCAATTTGTAGGCGCAGTGAAGCTTCCACTTTTGACTCTTTTTTTTTAATTTGTATTTATTTTTAACAAGATGTGTATGGAAAAAGGTTAACTCCCAAGTAAGTGAAAAACAAAGTTGCAGTAAGGTGAAAAATCTAAAGGTTTCCAGCAATTAATTATAAATTGAGTTAAAAATTAATAGACTTTGAGCTTTGATAGTTATAGCCTCAAGGGAGGCAACTAAAATCATAAAAAAAAAAAAATTGCATATACACGAAAAAGTCCATATAGATAGATACTAATTAATAATAAATTTTTATAAATATATTACTTTTAAATTATTGTATAAAATATTCTAAAAAATGTATTATATAAGTTATTATAAATTATAAATTTAGTATAATTTAAATAATTTTGTATATATATTTTAAAGAATCACTGTGTAAATTAATATAAATTGAATGTAAAAATGTGCTATGTAAATTATGACAAATTTAACGTAAATTTATAAAATTATTTATGATATCTAATCCACCAGCGTATAGAAAAACTTTTGTTCTCAAGCTGTGATTGATGGAGCAAATATGGCAATTACAGTATCATCCCAGGAATCATTCGAAATTACTCGAATAAAAGAAAATTGTCATATTTTCAAGACTTTGGAGTTGAATCTGAATCAAGGTTTGTGAAATTTTTTGAACTTATTCTTACTCATTTAATCATGATATATTTTTTTAATAGCAACATAATAATAATAATATTATTATTATTATTATTATATAACTAATGACAAACTAATTAACATAGGAAAAATTATAAATGTACCCTTGTATTTTATGTAAAAGAAGTACTTTCACCATTGATTTTTTTTAAATAAACTGTTATGCCCTTATATTTTGAATCTGTTGCACTAAATTGCCCTTCTATTAGGTTTTTGCTATTTTAAAAGTTAAATGCATATAAAATGACATTTTTTACTCTATCTTCTTTTCTACTCCTCAAGCAAATGCAAAAATCAGAATGACACAAATAATCCAAACAGAAAAATGAAATCATAAAGGAAACAAATGAGAAGGACTACAATGGGCGGATGTGAATAGTGAGTTTGTGAGTATTACTGCGGGTGATTAAAGTGTCATTTAGATCGCAAAATCCAACTCCTCTAACCAAACTATAAATCAAAATTTTAGTGAGGATGGTAAATAGGCATTGGGTGAATATTTGTTTTTTAGAGAGAGAGAGAGAGAGAGAGAGAGAGAGAAGAAGAGCTATAAATTTATTTGATGAGAGAGAAAGAAAGTGAGAGGAAGGGAAAAGCTGCAGATTTATTTGATGAGAAAGAAAGAGAGGGAGAGGAAGAGGAAAAAGGTATTTTAGTGATAATTTTTCTTTTTCTCTTTGGACTGTTAGATTTATCTTTGACCATAAAAACCTAAAGGAATGACATTTAATTTAACGGACTCAAAATGAAGGAGTATATAAGTTTATTTTTTTTAAAAAAAGGGCAAAATAGCTCTTTTGTATAAAATATAAGAGTGCGATTATAATTTTCACATTAACATATAACAGTGCGACTATGTTGTTTCTTTTTGTAGAACTCAAACCCGGCTAAAATGGTTACCATTATTAATTTAAATCATCTTATCATTTCTTTTCGTTTACCTATGAATAAAAAAGAATTTATTATTATTTTTTATTATAGTTGTATATAGATATTGATTTAGAATTGAGATTAATAGTTGAAAATTGAGTAATAACTTGATTTTCCTTTTGAGTATCTATAAGTGTTAAGAATCAGGATTTATAAATTAGAGACCGAAGGATTAAGCATAGTGATTGGTTTGAATTTTAGTTTGAAATCACTTCATTATATAAAAATAGAATCAAGTAAATAAAAAATAACATTGCAAGTAGCTAATACAGTATAGTCTAATACAAATTAACCAATTATATTTATTTTAATCTAAATAAAAATTTATGCTTTAATATTATATCGATAAAATATTAAAAGAGTTAAAAATATAAAAATATAACGAGCATTGTTAACGACGTACAATGCACATCATAAAAAAGACTGATAATTAATAAAATGTAAAAATCTGAATTGCATAAATACAGATTACAGAATTCGAGCTACTGTAAAAAGATACTATTAAAACTCTGTTAAACCAAAAATTATAAAATCAAGCAGCATAACAGTTCAAAGCGAAGAGAAAATAAATATTTACCGAGTTAGAAGAATAACGCATTTCTACCAAACTTATTGGCGATTGCAGTAAATAATGCTAAATGCATATCAAAAATAGAACAAAGCGTGATGAAACCCACCCGAGAACATTTTTTTAAGCCTCTTCCACTCAATTTAGCGTAAGGGATTCAGTATTTTAAATATTTTAATTAAATATATTTTGGCATTATCATGAAATAATATATATGTACTAAAAACAAATCATAAATTATAAATTACAGATCACAATATAACGCTCTATTTGTTTTCAAAAAATAACTTACATGCTTTCCTTGAAAAATAATAATAATATAAATTTTATATTTTTAAAATTTTAATGTTAAATATGACAATAAAGTAAAAATGGTAAATTATGCAAATCGCTAGTGACTGGTGGTAGTGGCTAGTGGTAAACTTTGGGTGGTGGCTGATGGTAACTTTGTGTGGCGTTAGTGGCTAGAGTGATTGATAAATTGAAAAAAATGAATTTTTAAAATTATAATAAGTTTATCAAAGTCGGGAGAATGTTTTATTTTCTTAAAAATGAGAAATCATTTTCTTTAAAAATAACTTAATTTTTCTTTAATTAGAAAAATATTTTTATTGACCTATTTTTCTGAACGCCTCCGAACAACGAAAAATTATAGAAAATATTTCTGCAAGTTATTTTAAGGAAACAAATTGAATTCAAATGATAAATTAATCCACACAATACGTGTCTTGACCTAATTATAATTAGGGATAATTACTTATTTGGTATTTCAACCTTCACTTTTTTTTTATTTTAATGTCTCAGTGGAAAATAACAATGATTTAGTATATGAATTTATAAAATTTTGCAATTAAGTGTCTCTAAACCCAATTTTTATGACGCGGCGGTCGACTTGACGACAACTTGCTGGCTATTTGCCTAGTAACCCATTGCTAACATGGAATTAGCCTGAAATACCCATTATGTCCTCCATTTATTGCTTTCTAACAGACGCATCCCTTTCTTCTAGATCCCTCAATGAAATCCCTAAAAAAATCAACCCGACCCAAAAAATGGACAAGAACAAAAAATCATATCTTATAATTATCCCTTATAAATTACTTATAAAATCACATCTACACATTTGTACTCAGACAGTGAAAGTAGATAACTCTTATCCTAATAATGAAATCCCTAAGATTTGCATTTCGAGTTGCAATTCACAAGGACATCTCCCCGTAATTTCTCAAAAACAAAAAAAAAAAAAAAAAGGGACATCTCCCCTTATAGAAACATGCTGCTTTTTCTTTGTATGTTTTAACAAATATCTTATCAAAATATAAGTTGGTTCTGAGGCCCTATCATCTGAACAAACACAACAATTTATCATTTGGGCCTGAAGCCCATTGTCTAAGCAATCCAGTGAACACATTATTGGCCCACATGTCATCAAGTTTAAATTTTATTTCACTTAAATAAAATTGTTCTTTAATTACATTCCTGTCCAACTGCGTTTTTTCCATTTAACACTTTGATTATCCTTAACTATATTCTCCTTATAACTTACAAATTTTTTTATCCATTTAAAATTTGTTAAATTAATTTTTTTTAATTTATATAACTAAAGCTTAAGAAGAGCTTTTCATTGCATTTTCTGAATGTATGTTATATGCATATTCTTCTTTTGTATAATTGAATTCTTGGATTTGCAGGAACCTTTCTGGGAGAAGCTTTTGCAGTATTGCATAGATAACAATTTCTACCATGGCTGCCTTCTTCCTGAATGGCAAAACCGAGAATGTACATTCAATTTATTTATATCAAACAAACAAGTGAATTTAGAAGAAGGTGGTGATGTTTGTTTCCTGAGAAAGTGCATTTGGGAATTGTAATTTATGAGCATAATTTGAATCCAGCAAGTTGGAACCTTAAGAACGAAAAGAAAATAAAAGGATTTGATAGCAGCAGGTCAGTTGTTTTTCCTATTAAGAATTGCGTTGAGTCCCACATTGAGAACATATGCTGTTGAATATATGGCCGATTACTATAAGTAGAGGCTAAGGGTTTCGAGAGAACATACTTACCTGGACGGGGTGAATGGATGATCAGTGACTTTCATTGCACTTGGGATGGGTGCTGGTCTAAGGTCTCCCCCAGCAGGGAGAGCCTACGTCATAATTTGTGGCAGTAGGGGCCTGCGTTCGCGCGGCCCCTTCCAATTTTCAGTTCTAAATTTTAATTTTTGTGATTTTTAATTAATTTGAACTATTTGGTATTTTTAGGAATTTTTTTATATGCTTAAAAATTTAATGTATAAATTTGAAGTTTTTGGTTAAATCCTATTTGATGTAAAATGTTTTACGACTTATATTTTTGTATTCATTTACTATTAGTATTTAAGAATATGTTTGATTTTCTTCTTTTTTTTTTTGCAAAATTTGAATAAAAATATTGATAAATTTCAAAAGAAAAAAAAAGATATAAAATAATTTATAAAACTTTAATTTTATTATAAAATAAGAAAATATTTACTCAAAAATAATACTAACATTTTTTATAATAATGATTTTCTATTAAAAAAAAGTAATTATAATAAAAATAAATTTAAACCATTTGGTTATAAACTATGAGTCAAATCGAAATCGAATTGGTCAAAATCGACATTGAACAATGGTCAATGATTCTAAATTTCAAATCATATCTGAAATTATGTAGTTAAAATTTGGTTCTGATTCAAAATATTAAAGTTTTAATATTTTATTCATAAATATAAATTAAAATTTAGGAAATATAAAAATTCAATTGCAATTGATTATGAATAACATTGATTATGTATAAAATAATATTAATGTTGAATTAAAATTAATGCATTAACGGCCAATAATAATAATTTGAGGTACCCTTGATGGCGAAACCCTACATAATGAAAATATAGAAACACTTAATAGCAAAAATAAATAAAACTTGAATAGATAAAATAATTATATTTATAGTGATTATCTGCAATATATAATTCCTACTAAGATATGATAAAACTTATAGAATAGAATTTTACTTTCTAATTAAAATATATAAAACTTCTACAATAGGGTATCGGTTTAAAATATTAAGTGCTATCAACACGTGTAATTATAATAAACAATTATCATTACTGACTCACAAAACTCAATACACGAATTAAATATTGTACTAAATGCTTCAAAAGAGGAAGAATGAAAACATAAAAAAATATTATTATGTTAAAACTACTCTACTTACTGATTTCAAACCTAATTATAAATATTTATTTAATATCTAAATCCATTTAAATATATATTTTATATTAAAAATATTATTATATTTTTTATTTTGAGAGATAAAAAAGTGAAAATCATAAAATTCTATTTTTATTTAATAAAAAGATAATATATTTGCTAAATATAATACTAATTATAACTAGAAAGGCATATTTCAAAATTTTAAAAATTAAAATACAAAATTGATGCATGCCCGCAACGAATTTCTGGTAACCGAAGCTTGTAATAAAAACTAAAAATGGGGAAACCCTCCAGTGACACAATTATCAGTACTTCATTAGAGTACCTCGGCACCACTACTATACTCTTGCTTTCCCGAACCTTCCTTTGCTTGAAAGCCAAACTCATCGTATCATTTCACTTTCAAAACTTTCAATTCTAAAATAACGGAAGAAACAATATTTGCTCAGGAAAAAAAGAATGTTTAAGAAGGCAGTAGAGGCAAAATCGCATCAGAGACTTTCTGGGGCTGACAGAAAAAAGCTTAAACGAACCATCAGAGACAAGTTTGCTCGAGCTTCTGATGCCGATATTGATAATTTACTCCCTCCCAAAGTAAAGATTTTTCTTCTTTGCACCTCTTAAAAAAATTTTTAGTGGTGTTTTTTGATGTGTTTTGGTGATTAGGAATTTATTTACTTAATGCATTAATGGGTATTTGATTTTTGTTAGTTTTTGAGACCCTTCTATTGATTTTGTTTATATTATTTATGATTTGGGTATTTGTTAGTTTCTGTGAATATTTAGTGCTTGATTTTGATTTTGGACATTTGGTGTTACTTTAATATATATATATTATCAAATGCATATTTATCTTCAAATTGAGAGTGTTTGTTTGTGGTTGAGTAAAAGGAATAAGCTCCAAGGTGACACTAGAAGTTCTTAATTGCTAAATTTATATTATGTGTTTGTTTAATTTAATTTGCCTTTTGGAGATAGTGGAAGATAGTGTTTCGTAATTTATGAACTGATTCTTTTTTATTTTTATATGATGTGTGTTTTAGGCAGAGATCACTGTTGCAAAATTTCAAAATCGAGTCCATGTATTTGGTGTCGAAGGTGGCTTTCCTATGTTTTTTGATGTTGATGGGCGAGGCACAGAAATTTTCCCTACAGGTTGGCAAAAGCATTCCGTCATGTTTTTTTTCCACTCTTATTTTTATGTTCTTTAAGTTTTATTTTATATGAAAAAATAAGTTTTGCTGGGTGAAATGTGTATGTGGGCATTCACATGCTGTGCTTGCTTAGTAGCTGTTTGCTTAGTTCTAGCTCATTGTTTTTCTATAGCAGTAGCTTTTATGGTGCGGAGCACATGACTCTTCCAATATCCACCTCCCATTAACTCAAATCAAGTTTTAATCCTAAGTTTGGAGTTGACAGAAAAGATCGATTCTCCATTAGATTTGGTTAGTTTTCAAGGAAGTCTAATGATGTGACTGATGCATTGGAGTCATCCTTAATCTACTACTTTCTTCATTCTGTAATTTCTGTTTATCATCTAAACTGTTGTATCTGCCAGTCTACGTTTGATGTTACTAGACCATTTCAATTGCTCTGCCCTCAAGTTATCTTCAATAAGTGCCACTCAGTCCATATTTAGCACTTGTTTTGATGAACATTTTTCTTTGCTTCCCAATATTCATTTCTTACATCTCAACTGGTTGAATTGCATATAGAGCTTTGTACGAGGCATTTGTCACCCTTCTCCATTCTAACCATCTTACAGCAATCTTGAGATTGATGTCCTTCATATATCCTTATTTTTTATTAAGATAGAATGATAGAATCAAGGTACTGTTAGTGGTTTTTTATTTGGGAATTTTAAACAGTTTAGTCTGCTGGACTTTGCTTATTTTCCTTTACGTTGCTAAAACTTTGTTACACACATTCTATTTGGTTCTGCGTGCAACTTCTGGCTGCTCTTCACTTGTTCCGATTTTTGTTTAACTGTAAGCCCATGTCAAATTCATCTATCTGTATTATATCTTCAGCAAGAGTTCCCAGTTAGTTATATAACTCTATGCTTTCCATTCTTGCTAATTTGTGCTGTATGCTTGATTTGAAATACTAGAAAGTAAGGTTGAGCTCCATTTGTTTCATGGCCATATCTTGAATGCAGTTTTATTGCTGTGCATAGGAAAAATTTTCATTCAAAGCATTTTCTTGTTAAAGTGAAAACCTGGCCATATTCAAGGAAAATGACATCCCTTTCTTAGGATAAGAAGTAATTTCCCATATCTTTAAAAAATCATATGAATGGAAAAAAACAATCCATAAGAGGACCTTATATGCTTGTGTCCATTAGTCACCAAATCATTTTACCATAGTTCTTTTAACGTATAGTATTTTAAAATCAAGTGTGTGTAGGCACAGATCTCCTAGGTTGTCTAAATTTTAACATAATCATCAAAAGAAAATTAGTTTTGATGCATTCTCCAAAATTTGGAAAATAATTTGCTAGTTCATTTTTAGTTGTACTATCAATGGCAAGAAATAACTTTGTTTTCCCTCAAAGTACTGCAAAATATTTTTTCACATGGAAGTCATTTTCCGTGTGAGAAATTGTGCCTAAGAAACTGGAAATCTACGAATTCTTTTAGGATTTTTCATGAATTGCCTTTTGGATTTACTTGGTTTGGTTGTTTGAAGAGGAAATATTAGTTTTCTCACACTGATACGCTTCTATGACAGATGCATACATCATTGTGTCTATGCATCATTTTGATGGGGTGTTGCTTAGTCTCTAACTAGTAAGACTATCTTGATTTTGGAAGTCCTTTGTTGCTTATAGTTTAGAAAGTTAGGACATGGAGGAATTCTTCCAACTTTGAACATTTGATGTAAGATATGAGGAAGTATGCTTCTTTTGCCTCTGCTATTTTTTTTTTTTTTTTTTTTTAATGAAGGTGCTAAACTAAATTATGAAAAGTTAATGCTAATAGGAAGGTATTTTATCAGGAAGCATAATGTCTTTTTAGCTGGACTTATCTGGAATTATCCTATCTCTTTCACAATTAATCTGATAAACTTTCTTGCCAAAGCCTTACTACATGAATTTTTGTCTTGCGTGCTTCTGTTTTTGAATTGGATTTGCCATGACATATCTTGTGTTGAGCTGCAAATGGAATATTTGAGAAACCTGAGGCCGAAGCTGAATTTTCTTTTTAAGGGATGCTTTATTAGTTTAATAATAATTAGTTCTTGTTTTCTGGTTCAGCTGTGTGAAAAAGGAATAAGAATTTTTGAAGTTGTCAATACTAGTTTAGGGTACTGTAAGTTAAGAGAATTTTGAAATGCAGTTCACAATGGGAAAACTGTTTGTACCTGATAGTGTGGCTTAATTGGGAGGCGTTGATGCACAAAAAACATGATGATATTAATGAAGCTTGCGAAATTTGAGATTGCAGCTGTTCTAGATAATGACAAAATAAAGAGTATTAGAATCTTCAACATCGAATATACACAATTGTTTTTGCTCATATTTGAAGAAAGAATGTTGGAGCGTCGGAAAATGAACCTTCAAATTTTCCTGGATGGTAAAATTATTTAAAATGGAAGCTATGTTAAAATCAGTAGCGCAAGGACATTATAAAACTTGTAGCTTACTACGGTTGAGTCCTTAAACTAAAAGTGTGATCTTCAAATTTGATTTTTATACAATCAAGTCTTTTTTTCACGTATATTGAAGCATTTACCTTGTATCTCTGACCTCCAGAAGACTGGAAAAATTGTGAATTTTTTTTTCTTTATTTTTTTTGTAATTATTTGAAGAAATCATTTCATTATTCTTTTTCTTTCGGTGAATGAGAACAATAAAAACATAATGACAACATTTAGAATGAATTTCAAAAGTTGATTTAGAATGAATTTCAAATAAAGATTTTAAAAAGTTGATTCTTATTTTTCCTACTTCAAAACGATAGGAATGTGGTCAATTTTTGAGTAATTTTTTTTATAAAATGTTGCGTTAAAGAGATGGTTGCGCATTTTATAGGTTTGGGTCTCAATTAAAATTGACTAAAATCTTAAAGACTAGGGGCTCAATTGAAATATACTAAAAACATAAAAGACTACAAGTTCCTCGTTCAAAATACAAAATTTTTGTTCTCTTGATGGATATTGATTTTTGTTTTTTTCCTATTTATTGCTTCCATTTTATCATGCAGTTTTCGCTCTTTGGAAGGTCCCTGAATTGTTGCCTTCTTTTATGCTTAAGGGGGGTGAGGTCTCTCGGTTTGTCATTGGAGGGGCGGATTTGATGTTCCCTGGCATTACTGTACCTGCTGAAGGCCTACCTTCTTTTTCAGCAGGGGAAGTATGGGCAGTAAAAGTTCCTGGAAACCCAGCACCTATTGCTGTTAGCATTCTTTTGAACCTCTGGCTCAACTTGATAGTTTCCTTCCATTTTTGTACTATCTGATTCTGACCTGTGGTTGATTCATATTAATATTTCTTTCTGCAATTTTTTTTTCTTCTTCTATGCAGGTTGGATCTACCACTATGAGCAGCACTGAAGCAATAAAAGCTGGTTTGCGCGGAAAAGCATTAAGGATAACTCACTATTACCGAGACTTACTTTGGCAAGTGTTGCTAGAACTTTTTGGGAGATTGATTGATTATTAGTTAGTTCGGTCTTTGACATACTCTTACAACTGCAGGGAATCTGTTGAGGGCCATTACGTGCCAAATGCAGGTTTCTTGGAAGATGTTGTCTTTGAGGATCCTGCTTTCTCATCATCAGTTAAAGTTCATGATGCATGTGAAGCTGGTACTGATGATGATCAGCAGAATGAGGATCACAGCAAAGGAATTGGGGAGTCTGCTGACCTAAATGAGGTCACATTGGAGCCTCATCCATCTTCAAATGTGGAACTTGATTCTAAAAATGATATTGCAGAACAAGTCAGTGCAGATGTGGGTGGTTTTAAAATAACAGATAATGTAGCTACTGATGAATCAAATGCTGAGGGGCAGCATATGTTGTCAACTGCTGATGTGGATGCTTATCTGGACAAATGCCTGTTGCAAGCCCTGCATATGACTGTTAAGGACAAAGATCTTCCAATGCCTGGAAGCACCTTATGGTAAGATGTTTACAAGGAAGTTTGCATTCTCGTCCCTTCACTCTCACATTTGAATTGGTCATTGACATTTCTGCATATTTAACATCCTGTGTCATTGGATTAACATACAAATTGATGATTGCATGTCTGTGAGATTCTTTCCGTGGTTGCCTTTTGTAGCTAAACTTTTGTATGTGGTCAACAATGACCTAATGATCTTGAGATTGAGGTACTTTTTTCCCTCTTGGTATGGAATTTATCTTATTCCATGTAGAAGTTATTTGGAATGAATCATGATGGTAATATTTTGTTGTTTGACTTCTGGTTTTATCTTAATTTTGAGTAATCTAATGACTGTATTTCCTCTTTGTAAAACTCGGAGAAACTGATAAATCCATATCAATTGCAGGCTCATTTTGATGGTAGGCCCTAGGGTTGATTAGCATGCAGTATGAGTTATATGTCTATGAAAACACATTTCATTATGATTCTGTGTCAGGAATTTGTATATTTTCATCTTGGAACTGAATTCTGGGAGGGACATTGGTATATACCAAAATACTAATGCGTGTTGGATCTCCCTTATGTAACCTTTATAAGTTTTATTAGTTATTTTTTGTTTTTGGAGGAAATCATTGATAGTGAACTTCTTAAAGAAAGCTTGAGTCCTAGATTGGAAGTTATTGAAATGTTTCAATTGGCTAAGGCCAAGAATAATTTGAACTTCATAGGCACCGTGTTAAGATTGTCCTTCTTGCCCTAGTTAGTTATTTGTCATGGGAATGATTCCTTTCTATTTGACATGTAATTTATATGTATTGAGTATTGAAAATTAAAACCAAATATACATGGAGATTCCATTGTTTGGTTAGTGTCCCATTTATTTGTGCACTTTGTTTGCTTTATAGATTCTATTTTCTCCGTGTGAATTGATTTTCTTTCACCAAGCTCGCCTTAAATGGAAATGTTTATGATGTAAGGATTATAGAGAATTGATGTGGTATCTTGCACATGGTGCTAGATATAATGCATTAGAAAAGGGGAAATTTGGTTGATATTTGCCTGTGAATTTGGGGTGTGTTTAATTTGACCCTTAAAACTTGTATCCTTTTTTTGAATTCTGCTCTTTGAACCTTCAAATTTTGCAATCATATTATTCAACTTCCATTGATTGAGTCCACTCCTAATTAGTAATTTGCATTGATGTGGCAGTTCTATAGTGTCACTTGGCGTCTGAATAATGACAAACTTGAAAATTAAGGACTTAAGCTTTGTTTCTGTCATGGAAAGAAACTTGTATGTAGAAAAGTTTGATGTAAAAGACTCGCTGTGAAAGTAATTATTTTCCATCATTTGGCTATTGATTGAAATCAATTGAAAACATTAATTTTCTTTTTGATTTAGAACATCATGATAGTATATGGAGCTATGAATTAGATTTCCATTTGTAGTAGAATGACTGAAGAAAGACCTTTCTTAAATTGCCTGCTTCTTTTGACGGGGAACTGTTTGATGAATTGTCTCAATTTATGGTTCTCGCAAGGATTACATGAAAAAGGGGAAAGTTATGGAAATTGGGAACTGTGCCTTGTAGGCAGTCAGCAATGGCTAGTGGCTAATAAGCTTGTACTTATGTGGACGAGTTTGTGGAAGTCTAAAAAAATTAGCTGTTTTGCATGTAGGTTGAAGCTATTTTAAGTGCTGTAAGAAAATGTAGTTTAAGTGCTGTTTTGAAGCTTTTATAACTAAAATATGTGAAATTCAAAACACAAAATTTTATGATTTCTAATCAATATTAGTGGTCTTCTCAATAGCGCCTTAAACAACAATGCAAACAGACCCAGACAATGTTTTTGGTGGACTGAATTTCCAGTCTGCCCCAAAGATGAGAAAAACATAGCATCTTGTTTTTCTTTGGAGAAACTCTTTTCTGCATAACAAATAGAGCCTAATTACATATTCAAGTTATATTCTCCTTGATGAAATAATATTCAAATTGTAGAAATCTTAAAAGAAAACATGTCCTCATTCAGGTTATATTCTCCTCGATGAAATAATTTTCACTTGCCTTTTGATATTTCAAAAGGCTGGTGGTTATTCATATAGTTAAACACTTTTTACTTAGTATTTCATATCTCATAGATAAAGTTGTTAGCACTTTTTACTTGTCAAAAAGTTGTTTAATCTTTTAGTTATTATCCTGACTAAAGGGGTTTGATTGCTTTGAATAATCTATTTCGAACTTGTCCTGGCTATGTTTTGTCATTTGTCTGTTAAATGTTTGGACTTTGAAGATGCTATTCACATTTAAGGTGAGAAGCATTGGGTTGATGTTACTGACTGCTGATTAATGTGTCATCTTATGCATACAATAAAAAGTAGATATTTCATAGACGTGGGTGTGAAAGAAAGTATTCACTTTAGTTTCATTTGTGTTTATATGCTCATACACAGAGCTATGAGCGTGGATTAACTCAAATACATTAACTGCGCCTTGGTGTCATCTAGCTTAAGGTTCATATTTAAGATCTTGAACTTAATTTGCCACTGTACTCTGTACTCTGGATGGGCTATTTTTTCTCATCATTTATTCTTTGTCTTTCTTTAAAAAAAAAAAAAAAAAACAATGCTGCTACTTTTCTGTGATGGTGTAGGTCAAACCATGTTTTGCCTTGTAGACCTTCTGGTATCACGCTAGATATCAAGAAATCATCCCACAAGAAATTGTCAAAGTGGCTGCAAGCAAAATCATCTGCAGGATTGGTGTGTTCCCCACTCTCTCTTTCCTCTTTGAGACACCTAAGATTTTAGAAAGAGCCTCTTTTAATTATTTAGAAGCGAACAAATTGTTGGCAGAAATAAATTAAAGTACTTCAAATCAAGTAAAAGAAGAAACAGGACTAGCAAATTCAAAATGAAAGAGCAAATAGTTTTGAACATTATCAATATTGACTCTAGAACTTCTGAAACTTAGATTATCTGAAATTACTCTCCAATAATTTCAACGGCTTGCAAACAATAACTCAATCCAATGGTAACACCTTAAAGGGGCAGAGGTTAAGGGTTTGATATAAGATTGTCAAAATTAATATGGATATACATATATCATTTGATAAGAAGATTACCTAGAAAACAAGATGTTGATAAATAATAAAAAAAGATTTTCTTAATTACACTTCGATGGTCTTCAATTAAACTGTGGAAATGTATTGACAACGACTTTTTCTAGAAAAGAAAAAATAAACCTAAGTTAACTTCAATTGTAATTCATTGAGAATAGTGTATGCTTCAGCTATGCTGGCTTTTTCTTCTTTTACTTGATTTGAAGTTCTTTTACAAAAGTAAGGCCCACTAGCCTTTTAGAACTGAAATGAATTGCAAACTCAGGATACAGATTCAAGCAAATATATCAATTCTTTGTGGGAACTTGATATATTTTTGACATTTAGAATAACTATTGTTTCATGTGGACAGATTTCGGTGAAGGAAGACAAATATAAAAAGGAAACTGTATTATTTTCCATTAACCGCACACATCCAGATTACTTATCCTTTAAGCCAGAGAAGAGGCAGGAACAGAAAATTGATCAGACTGCTGATCAAGCTACTAGTGCAAGTCGGCCACAAAAAATGCTTGAAGTGACAGAGATCTATAAACCAAGTGTTCATGTCAATCCCATTTTTGCTTCTGTTGGTGCTGATACTGGGAAACTTTACAGTGCTTCCGAAGCTTCTGACATTGTCTTCAAGTATATTGAGAAAGAAAATTTGGTCAAGCCCACAAACAAGGCTTTTATAGTTTTAGATCCAACATTATGTGATGCTTTGTTCAAGGGAGCAATTAAGAAAGGATCAACTTACCCAACTGAGATTCATAAGAAGGATCTAGGATTGACATTTGTAAGCCGGATGCAAGCTCATTATGTTGTTACCCGCGGAAGCGAGTCAGTTGTTCGTAAAGGTTCATTGAAGGCAATTCAAATTGTAACAGAAAGGCGACAAGGTAACAAGAAGGTCACAAAGGTCTCAGGTATAGAATCGTTCTTGATGGATGCTGAAGCATTGGCATCAGAGTTGCAGAAAAAATTTGCTTGCAGTACATCAGTGCAAGAGCTACCAGGTATATTATTATGAACTGGTTGTTGATGGTATTTGTCAACAATTAATACTTTTGCTGCTGCTTAACTCAGTTTCTGGGTCTAAATTTTTTGAAGTTAACATAAGACTGTAATGGCTGCAATGTTCACTTTGTGAAGTGCTGCACTAAGGATTTTCAGCAAGAACTAAAATTAAGTTATGCATGAATGTGCTTATCGTGATGTTACCCTGCATGTTGCTTTGGTATTTTTTTCTTCATGTTGTTCTAAGTCATCTATAAAATAAAGATAATTTGTTTCTGAAAATAAATGATGCAAATACACACAAAAAAAAAAAAAAGAAAAAGAAAAAAAAATCACACTTGTTCATACTGTCTTGCCACATGGGTGTAAGCTATGGATCTCAGTTGCATTGGGATTCGCAAGTACAGTATCTTACTTTATATATTCAGTTTGAGGCCTTACATGAAAAGAGGAGGTACTATTATAAGGTTCAAAAGAAGCAGTTGTGGTTGTTGCTAACTTTGATTGATAGAGTTGGCCACTTGGCTACACTTGGTTGTGGCAAGTAGGGAAAAAAGCAAGAGAGCATCATTTGTGAGCAGTTGGCTTTACCCTGCACTTTGGACCTTTTTAATTATATATTTCATGGATTGTAGAAAGAAGAAAAAGGAATCAATCGTGGAGTTGCATCTTTGGTTGGAACGGAGTACTAAAATCAAGAATCATTCTTGTTTCCCTTTTTTGTTTATAATCCATAAAGCTGATTATTCTCGGCTTCATTCTGGTGGTTTGCTAATGGTCTTTGTATAGTACTTTCTATTTCATATTAGCAATGGGATTGGAGTCTTTTTGTACTAATGATGGTTTTTTTTGACTGTTTTGTTTACCTCGGGAGGATTTCGTTTTCTGTTCATTTGTAATGTATAGGCTTAAGGGCTTTTTGTTTGGGGCAGGTTCCATATGCAGAATAGAAAAAAAGAGTAAGGGGTGGTTTACTAACTGCGTGAAGATGCATGCATGTTGTAAGTTCATTTTTGGTTGTAAACTAATTATAAACTTTTGATTAGCTAATAATAGGATAATTGAACTTTTGAACTACCCTACTTTTCCATGTAATTGGCTGGTCATCTTAGTAATTATTCTGCAGTGTGTTAGCACTCAAATTGTTATTCCAATTAGCAGAGTATTTCTGGTTTGCTTATGGAAAATGTTTTTGTTTTTTCTGTTTGATGTCTCAAAGCTAAATATTATGTTTTGTTGAGTTTGGTTTTTCAAGGTTTGGTAATATTCGCTGGTCATAGTGTTGATATTTTATAACAGGTTTTATGAAGAGTAAATATAAGCTTACTCTGGTATCATATTTCTATAAGTTAATGAAATTAGCCACGTCATTGCAACGAAGGTTATGCTAAAGTAGTCACACTTACCTTTTGGTGATGCTCTTGATGGTAGTGAGTAGTGACAGCTAGATATCAGTGGTTAATTGGTTATTTAGTTGTAGAGTAGTGATAATGAGCATACTGGTAGAAGTAATATCAATAGCAAAAGCCAGTGGTGTAGTCGGAGTAATTATATGCCAAGTGGCAGTGGTGATAGCGAAGGTCCATGGTGGCAATTGTAGGGCCAAAGATTAGGCAGATGCTGGTAGTTGTGGGACTTGACTTCAGAATACTGAACATGCCTTGTTTTTCTCCTAATGTTGAGGACCCGTGTCACTCTTATGTTGCATATCTCATTGTAATCAAAACGTTTGGAATTTTACTTTGATGTTTCAAGTTTTTCCGTTTGTAAGATGGATATGAGAAGTGACTTGGGTCTGGCTGATGTTTGAAATTACTCTTACCTTATTTGTAATTGGGGTAGTGATGAGGTATTAGTGCTGTAAATGTTGTTGCCATCACTGTTAAGATTTTGAATTTTATTTTTTGTAAAATGTGGCTTTATCTGCATATGCTTGTCTCCTGAAATTTCTTTTCCACATCGTACTTTTGCAGGAAAGAAGGGGTTTGAGGTTCTGATTCAAGGTGGTGTGATTGATGATGTAGCATGGCATCTGGTCGAACAATATGGGGTTCCAAAAAGATATATTGAGATTCTTGATAAAACCAAGAAATGAGAAGTACTCTTAATGGTCAGTTTTTTCTCTTAGGCAGCTATCTTGTTTTGCATAAAATGGCATAATGAAATTCCACATTAACCTGAATATGTTTACTTATTTTATTTCGGGATAAATCAACCTTTTCTCTTCTGGCTTTTTATTAACTGATGTATATCCTTCTGTTTTCCTTGTCTTTTTTTCTCTCTCTTTCTCTCTCGGCACTGTTTGCTTGTTTCTGTGTTCTTTTTGATGTTTTATTGGTTAGATATTATGATGAATATAGTGTATATCTTAATTTTATTTTCTCCCCCTTATTTAATTTGCCTGTTTACTGTATTTCTCAATCATGGTACTTGATTTGCTATCTTTTTCTTGAATTTGCATTTGCTTGACGAAGCATGTAAACTCAGGAAAATTAGGTTTCAAATTTTACGGCAATCAACTAAAATGATCATCTTCCCAGCAGTCTTCCTTCCCTGCAGAGCGCCTAGTTGGTGAAAGACTATTCAAAAGCAGCTATTTGAACTGTCTGTATTAATAATCTTAGCTTAGACATTCAATTTGCGGTTATGAGCCTTTTTATTACATGCATCTGAATGCTACTAGGTGGAGTTACATATTTTTTCCCAGTATTTTGCCCTGCATCAGGAGTAGTTTGCCGATGTTATATTTTGAGATATGAATTAATCATTAATAAAACTTCATGTTGATTTCTAACTTTGACTCAGGTGGGAGTGTTCATGAGATTGTGGAAGGAAGCAAATTACTAAATTACTGCTTAAACCTCATTTGATACAATCCCAGGAATGAGTGCTGAACGGAGGTTAGAGTTGAGTTTCTCTTGAACTTGCTGTTATACAAGAAAATTAGTGTCAAACTTTCTTTTACTATAAATTAAATTTTGATTAGAAAGCCAGAGTTTCCTTTTACGTTCGCATGTCAAGATTTTATATAAGACTAATCTTTCCGCTTCCCCTTACCCGGAATGGATTGATGTAGTGTTGGTTTTGTAATGATCTTATGGCACTTCCTACTCATGTTATTTGTTATATTTTGTGACTTGAGGGGGGAGGTGAGCCATGTCTTGCATGAATGTTTCCATTTTTCACATAAATCAACAAATTTTCCTCCATTGGTTGGGTGTAAAGGCTAGAGTATATTAATATTTATTAATTATTTACTACCTACCTTTTCTTTGAATCGTTGAAAATGTCTCTTCTTAATTTTTTTTTTGTATTAATTATTAAATAAATACTAATTCTTTAAAAATATAGAAAAATAATAAAAATTTATACAACTTATAATTCTTTAATCATAATCACATTACTAAAAATTAGGAAAAAAATTTTATATAAGTAAGTCCGTTATATCTTGCAACTACAAAAAAAATTAAAAAATACATTTTATAATTTTCAACATATTCTGAGAGTTAATTATAAGATACATGGATGAATATCGTCTAGCACTTGATCAAATTTATTGTTAGATCGAGTCGAATTTCACGCCTTGCTGGCAAATAATTGAGATTATTTAAATCCTATAATTATTTTTAAAAAAATTATTTGTAATTTTATATTAAAATTAATAATAAAAATAGATTGGATAATTTTTTTTACATTTATTTATTATTTTTATCCATTAGATAAATCATGCATTTAAAATTAAGTAGAAATAAAGCACAAATTTAAATTTTTGATATAAAATTATGAATTAAGTATATTGTTAAATTTTTTACATGTAAATAATTATAAATACATTTGATAAAAGAGGAAAAGCCAATGGATAAGTGTCACGACTCAAAACCGTGGGCCGGACCTGCACTAGGATCTAGGTAAGTTTAAGGCACCCGAGACCCGTAGTAAGCCTAAATTATCAAAATTCATTCCTATTATCATTTGACTATCGGAATAGTAAGCCTATATTATGACATTTTTCATAAGACAATCAGAGTTAATAATTCTGACCCAGCATTAGTAATACATACTATTCGCAGCTCGGACCCATATCCATATAATAAAAATTTTTTCTCATACAAATATTTATTTGTCATAATATGTTCAAACTATTCCTATCATACAGTCTCAAGATAGTCATTTACACTCCACGATTTATTTATAGTCACATGATAATTCTATTACAAGCCAATATTTATTTAAACATCCTAACTGAGGAGTTAAATAAAATGTGCGGAGTATTCCAAATATTAACAGAGAGTTTATACTAACATGATCAATCCTCTGCGAAGAAGGAAGCAGAGTCTTATGGACCAACAGTATCCTTATTTCCTGAAAAATATTTATGGAAGGGGGTGACTTTCACTAAACTCAGTGAATAATAATAAATAATGCAAACCCACACATTCAAGCAGTATGCTTTCGCAATATAATAAATGGCATACTTCACAAGCACGTGACATACAACAACATCTTCAAACAAGTCACATTCAAATACTCACAACATGTG
>CANUEX010001966.1:0-25329 GCA_948099535.1 Jatropha multifida
TTAGGAGGAAAATAACCTAGAGGTTTAGAGAATGGGATTTGGTTAGTGAATTTAGTGGTTGTAGGGTTTTGTGATGGGTGTGTCACATTAAGTACATTGTGCATTAGGAAAGTGATTTTGGGATTGGGGTTATTGTTGTGGCGATGTTGATGAGTTGGGGTTGGATTGCCAAAAGTTCTAGCTGAGGAGGATTGATTGATAATTTTCATTAAGAAGACTAGAAAAATGATGGCTAAAATAGAAGAGAGATTTGCCATTTTGGTGTGCATGTTATGATGGGTTTGGACCAATAGTTACCAGCTTTGGTCTCTTGTAGAGTATAAAGAGAATGGAAGATTGGGCATTAGGTTGGTTTGTTGAGGTTGTTAAAATGGTTCGGTTGAGTTTATATTTATCAAAAGGGCCTAAATTTTCATTTATTTATCAAATAGTGTTAATTTTTATTTTCATATTTAATTATGTAGAAAAGAAAATTAGCCAAATAGATAAATTTTGAACTTTAATCACTTGACACTTTCAATTTTGTAGATAATTTACTGTGCACTTCAATTATAATTTCATACTCTTCTGTATTGGTAACTTAATTTTTAAGGATTGACTTCTATATATAAAATATTAATTTAACATATAATTTTTATATATTTTAATTATTTAATAAATATAATTTTAATAATTAAAATATTGTAAAAATGATTTATAAATTAAGATGTTGAATAGACTTTTGAAATCTACGGTACCATCAATTTAAAATAATAAAAGGTTTAGAGTGAGATTTTGTATTCCACCGCCATAGCCGACCTTTGGAGGGAAGCATTCACTGGACTTTGATTGGTCCAATTTACCATAAGGACCTCAAAGAAATTGTTTTTTCATCAGAAAACGAAAAAGAGTACCCAAATCAATACTCTTTCTTTCACATAAAACCCTAATCCTTTCAAATCATTTCATTTCCCTCTCAAAAACCCTAATTCTCCAACCCCCTCTCTCACTCCGTTCCTCGGAAACCCTTCCTACTCCAACCATGTACCTTTACAGCCTCACGCTTCAACGAGCTACCGGCATCGTCTCTGCTATCAACGGCAGTTTCTCCGGTGGCAAGTCTCAAGAAATCGTTGTAGCTCGCGGCAAAGTTCTCGATCTTCTCCGCCCTGACGAGAACGGTAAGCTTCAAACCATTCTCTCTGTTGAAATCTTCGGTGTCATTCGCTCTCTAGCTCAGTTTAGACTAACTGGATCTCAGAAGGACTATATTGTTGTTGGGTCTGATTCGGGAAGAATTGTAATTCTTGAATATAACAAGGAGAGGAATGTTTTCGATAAAATACACCAGGAAACTTTTGGGAAATCTGGGTGTCGCCGGATTGTTCCTGGTCAATACTTGGCCATTGATCCGAAAGGAAGAGCTGTAATGATAGGTGCCTGTGAGAAACAGAAGTTAGTTTATGTTTTGAATAGGGATACTGCTGCTAGGTTGACGATTTCCTCGCCTTTAGAAGCACACAAGTCTCACACAATAGCGTATTCCATTTGTGGTGTTGATTGTGGATTTGACAACCCAATATTTGCCGCTATTGAGTTGGATTATTCGGAGGCCGATCAGGATTCTACGGGGCAGGCTGCCAGTGAGGCGCAGAAGCATTTGACATTTTATGAGCTTGATTTAGGGCTTAATCACGTATCTAGGAAGTGGTCTGAACAGGTCGATAATGGGGCTAATATGCTTGTTACAGTGCCTGGAGGGGGGGATGGACCAAGTGGAGTTTTAGTTTGTGCGGAGAATTTTGTGATTTATAAGAATGAGGGGCATCCAGATGTGAGGGCAGTGATTCCAAGGCGTGCTGATTTGCCTGCTGAGCGAGGAGTTCTGATAGTTTCTGCAGCTACTCATAGGCAGAAGTCTATGTTTTTCTTTCTGTTGCAGACGGAATATGGTGATATTTTTAAGGTTACATTGGATCATGATAATGACAAAGTCAAGGAGTTGAAGATAAAGTATTTTGATACAATTCCTGTTACTGCTTCAATGTGTGTTTTGAAATCAGGGTTTTTGTTTGCTGCGTCGGAGTTTGGGAATCATGCCTTGTATCAGTTTAAGGCAATTGGGGAGGAAGCTGATGTGGAGGCCTCATCAGCTACTTTAATGGAGACCGATGAGGGTTTCCAGCCTGTTTTTTTCCAGCCAAGGGGGTTGAAGAATCTTGTTAGGATTGATCAGGCTGAGAGCTTGATGCCAATTATGGATATGAAGGTTGCTAATCTTTTTGATGAAGAAACACCTCAGATATTTTCACTTTGCGGGCGTGGTCCTCGGTCATCATTGAGGATACTGAGGCCAGGTTTGGCCATTAGCGAGATGGCTGTTTCACAGCTTCCTGGTGTACCGAGTGCAGTTTGGACTGTGAAAAAGAATGTTAATGATGAATTTGATGCATATATTGTCGTGTCTTTCAACAATGCAACTCTCGTGCTTTCAATTGGAGAGACAGTTGAGGAAGTGAGTGACAGTGGGTTTCTTGATACTACGCCTTCACTTGCTGTTTCTTTGATTGGTGATGATTCTTTGATGCAAGTTCACCCAAATGGTATTAGGCATATAAGGGAAGACGGGCGTATAAATGAATGGAGAACTCCAGGGAAGAGAATGATTGTGAAGGTTGGCTCCAATAGACTTCAAGTGGTTATTGCTTTAAGTGGAGGGGAGCTTATATATTTTGAGGTTGATATTACTGGTCAGCTAATGGAGGTGGAGAAGCATGAGATGTCGGGAGATGTCGCCTGTTTGGATATAGCCCCAGTTCCAGAAGGAAGACAGAGGTCCCGATTTCTTGCTGTTGGTTCATATGACAACACTATCCGTATCCTATCTTTGGATCCTGATGACTGTATGCAGATTCTGAGTGTTCAAAGTGTTTCATCACCTCCAGAATCCCTCCTCTTTCTCGAGGTTCAGGCATCAATAGGTGGGGAGGATGGTGCTGATCACCCTGCTAGTCTTTTCCTTAATGCCGGTTTGCAGTCTGGGGTTCTATTCAGGACAATGGTGGACATGGTTACAGGCCAGCTTTCTGACTCTCGTTCTCGATTCTTGGGACTGAGGGCACCAAAACTCTTCTCCATTATTGTGAGAGGCCGGCGTGCGATGTTGTGCTTATCAAGTCGTCCCTGGCTTGGTTATATCCATCAAGGGCATTTCCTTTTGACACCCCTTTCCTATGAGACCCTTGAATTTTCTGCTTCATTCTCATCTGATCAGTGTGCAGAAGGTGTGGTCGCTGTAGCTGGAGATGCATTGAGGATTTTTACCATTGAAAGGTTGGGAGAAACATTCAATGAAACTGCAATACCTCTAAGGTACACTCCAAGAAAGTTTGTGCTTCAACCTAAGAAGAAACTTTTGGTTATTATTGAGAGTGATCAAGGAGCATATACAGCAGAGGAGCGTGAAGCAGCCAAAAAGGAGTGTTTTGAGGCTGCTGGGATGGGGGAAAATGGAAGTGCCAGTGCTGATCAGATGGAAAATGGTGGTGACGATGAGGATAAAGATGATCCTCTCACTGATGAGCAGTACGGTTATCCAAAGGCAGAATCAGAGAAGTGGGTTTCTTGCATCAGAATTCTTGACCCAAGAACAGCTGCCACAACTTGTCTGCTGGAGCTTCAGGACAATGAAGCTGCATTTAGTGTTTGCACTGTAAATTTCCATGACAAGGAGCATGGAACTCTCTTAGCTGTTGGTACTGCCAAGGGACTCCAGTTTTGGCCAAGAAGAAGTTTAGTGGCTGGATTTATTCACATTTATAAGTTTTTGGATGATGGGAGAACGCTGGAACTTTTGCACAAGACACAAGTGGAGGGTGTACCACTTGCTTTATGCCAGTTTCAGGGAAGACTACTTGCCGGAATAGGATCTGTGCTCAGACTGTATGACTTGGGGAAGAAGAGGTTGCTTAGAAAATGTGAGAATAAGCTTTTCCCCAACACTATCGTCTCTCTTCACACCTACCGTGATAGGATCTATGTGGGTGATATTCAAGAGGTATGCTTTCCAAATAATCAGATCTGGATATCTCAAATTTTCTTTTAGATATTTATTCATTTTAATATGTCTGCATGTTTTTATACCCTCTCTTTCCCTATAGTTATGCTGACCACATTTCTTCTGATGTATGCTTTCCAGTCATTCCATTTCTGCAAATACAGGAGGGATGAGAATCAGCTCTATATATTTGCTGACGATAGTGTCCCAAGATGGCTTACCGCATCATACCATATAGATTTTGATACTATGGCAGGTGCAGACAAGTTTGGGAATGTCTATTTCGTGCGGTTGCCACAGGATGTTTCCGATGAGATAGAAGAAGATCCAACCGGTGGAAAGATAAAATGGGAACAGGGCAAACTTAATGGTGCTCCAAACAAGGTAGAGGAGATAGTACAGTTTCATGTTGGTGATGTGGTTACTAGCCTGCAGAAGGCATCACTAATTCCAGGCGGTGGAGAATGCATCATTTATGGAACAGTAATGGGGAGCTTGGGGGCACTGCTTCCGTTCACCTCTAGAGATGATGTTGACTTCTTTTCACACTTGGAGATGCATTTGAGACAGGATCACCCGCCTCTATGTGGAAGAGACCATATGGCATATAGATCTGCTTATTTTCCTGTTAAGGTAAGGGATACTTTTTTCAAAACCATAAATACTTTGTATAGCTATTAACTGTTTTTAGTTTTATATGATTATTTCAAAGAAAATTCTCTTATGATTCACTGTATTCGTGTTTTTCTCTAGATTCATTGTGCTAATGAATATTTTCCATAATTTTGTAGGATGTGATTGATGGAGATCTATGCGAACAGTTCCCAACTCTACCCCTTGATGCACAGAGAAAAATTGCTGATGAATTAGATAGAACTCCTGGGGAGATACTGAAGAAACTTGAAGAAGTTAGGAATAAGATCATTTAAGGAAGGATACATGCTTGAAGGTGCTTTTTTTTTTCCTTGTCAACTTTATGTTGTTTTTGGTTCTGCAAGGCAATTTCTTGAAGTAGAGAACCAGAACATAAACTTCTTCTAATGAACGTATAATGTTTCATTGTGGGCATGCATGTGTACTAAGAGCAGTAATATGCTATTACATTTTATGAATTTGGATTTCACCATGTTCATGGAGAATTTGGTCTTGCATGTGCAGGCGTTTTCATACTGGAGTTTATTTGAGGAAAAGATCAGGTTTGTGCACCGGATTGTCTAAGAAATTCAAACCTGATAATTAGACAGCTGCAGACCTAATGGCAGGACCAGCCACTTGTACTTTATCAGTGAAACAGAAAGGAATAGAGAAGAAATTAGAAAAAAAAAAGGCTTGCTGCAAGCTTTTTTATTTGAAAGAAGCATAAGGCAATATCAGAACCTGCAATGTGACCCATTCTGTAGATGTAATTTGTGAATGCAATGTGTTAGCTTTGTAATTTTACAGGTGAAATTATTCTCCATTTACGAGCGTAGAGTAGAGCTCTATGTTTTGTTCCTTGTAGTTTTACTTCTACTGATTCGCTTAATTATATGATATGCTTTAAATAGGTTATTTTGATTGGCCCAAAGCAAACTCAGTTTTCGTATGATCTCAACAAAGATTCTACAGTTTTATTTGTGTTAAAAATGTGCTGGCTCGAATGCAACCAAACTGCAAAATAACGGTAATACGAAATTATAAAATAAAATAAAACATCTCACATCAACGTTAGCTTTACACATGAAATCCATACATAAGAGTCGACTCATTATAAAATTTGGTCATATATATAAAGAATGAGACTTCAAAGTAGAATTGGAAGCATCCTGCTATCGTTTAATTTATTGAAGTTTTCCTTTCTGTCATAAGTGGCGGAACATCCAATCAAATCTCTTTTTTTCCCCCTTCTCCTTTCCCTTGCTAGCACAAAAAGGAGAAAAAACTATTGATGGTTCCCAAACTTGTTATTTGGATTTTATTCACTTAGGCAAACCATCATTTGCTTGTTTTAACTCTCTCTCCAATCTTGTATTTCCAAGGTTAGTTCTGTCCACTAACCACCCAATAATGTCTTTGAAAACAATTTCAATGTTTTCTAATGGCTCACCATAAAGCAAGCCATGCCACATATCTGGGTATAGCTTTATTGTTTTGTCTTTGCTTGAAGCCAAACTGTGGAGTTGCTTACTGCATGAGCAATCAGTCACTCTGTCTGCTTCTCCATGTAGAACTAGAAATGGCAGTGATACCTTATTTAATAGCAAAAATCAAACATAAATAGCATTGTTAGCTTTCTAGTTATTTCGGCCCATTGAGCTTTTTAATTAAAAAAAAAGTCCATTGAGTCTAAATCGCCCTAATTTGCTTAAAAAAAAAAAAGAGACGAACAAACCTCGTGAAGGCTTCGCTCAATTTCCATGGTAGTTCTGAAAAGTTCATATCCAGTTTTCAAGCGAGGCTTCCCTTTGTAGCAATATGGGTTTGATCTAACCTGCAATTTTTGATTTTGCATTAATATTTTATTTTATTACTCATAATTTTGCATAATAATAAGTAAAACTGATACCTGTTCTCTAACTTCAGGTACTTTAAATGCAACATCAATTATGTCCTTGGACGGAATTATTCTCCAGGTTGGTATGTAACTGGTAAGCTTTTCAAGAACACTGATTACCATTGGATGTGGCTTCATGTCTTCAGCAAGCTGTATATAAATTCATAAAATATATTTTTTAAAAATGGTTTAATATTTATTCAATTTAATTTGAATACTGTAAATTTTAAAATTATTTATCTATAAATCAATCATATAAATATTAAAAAATATTTTAATAAAAAAGAGATAAAAATATTAAAATATTTATTAAATTATTTGTGCATGTAGTTAGTTAAATTTTTAATTTTGTTTTTGCATGTATAATTCTTTTTCACAAACCTAACCACTGTCACATCCTCTAAAACCTAACCCTCTGAGTCTGCTACAGTGCTGATGTTTAGGAATTCTCCCTAACCCCATAATAATAAATATATTCAACATAATCTATTGTAAATCTTTTTTTAAGGACTACTAGAAAATTATTATCCACAAGACTCCAAAAAGGCTGTGACCCAACAAAACAAAGAAGATGGGAGCGACAGAGGAAACAAAGGAAAAGTCAAAAAAAGAAAGGACGAACACAAACAATTACCTTACACATAGGAGCCACCAAAACTGCACCATCCCAAAACTCAGGCTTCTTTTTATGTAAGAGAAGAGTCACTGCTCCTCCCATTGACTCTCCTAACAAATATCTCATCTTCCCTTTATTCTCTGCCTTCTCTTTAATCATACAATCAAATTCGAAAGTTACCATCTCCATTAATCAACACATTTATATATAAGAATGATGACAATGATCAATATAAGAATGACCTTATCAGCAGGGACAAACGCAAGCTTTAGAAATAGCCTGTGTCCGTCCCCGCTTATCAGCCATATGCTCTGTCTAGGAAACTTACCGCACATGGCTGTATAATGTTTAGAGACATCATCAATAATAAGATCCAAGTTTTCGACAAAACCAGCTAATCCATCTGATTTTCCATGTCCTTCATAATCTATACCGTATACTGCAAAACCTTCCTTTGCCAGCCTCATCGCTGTGCCTGTTCAAATCATAATTAGTATGCAATTATATAAACAAAGAAGAAATCAGAGAATGATTGATATAAATATTAACTGTCCATTGTAATACTGCATTCCATGGCATAGCCATGGCAGATAAAGACCAAAGCTTTTGGTTCTTGATTTGCAGGAATCCATTGACATGTAAATAGCTTTAATCCTCTAGAATTCAAGATAAATTCCTGTAAAATTCAAGAAATATAAATAAATTATTAATCAATAATTTCCTATGTAAAACCAGCTCATCAGGCTAATTTACCTCATCATATTTGACATTTTCTGTCTCTCTTGCCTGGAAAATTTCAAGAAAAAGAAACATATAAACCACCAAAATATATAATATTAATTAAAAGAAACAGAGATGATGTCTCTGGAATAAAAAGAAAGAGAGAACTACCATGAAGTATGGATAAAGAAAGTTTGAGAGAATTGGGTTTGAGAAGATTTATATGTGTATAAGAGAAGATGGAATTATTGTATTTAAGACGGAAGAAAGATTGAGAGAAAGAGACGAAATAAAGAGAGGTGAAGAAGAAATCATATGAAAGAGAGGGATATTTATATAGATGTGCATGGGATGGGATCACACTGATTCTCATCCGCAGGAATTAAGGTAAGGAGTTTCAGAAAACAAAAAAAAAAAAAACAACAGCTAAGCCTTAATTTCAAATTAATTCGATTCAATTATATGAATTTTTACTATTATTATTTTGAATATTAGAGACGATGGATTCAAATCTCGATCTATTAATAGATTATGCGTTATTATGCAATTTTTACTACGATTATACACATTAAAAAATAAAAAAAAAAGAGATTTATTTATTCTTTTTTTAAGATTTCATCTCGATTTTCTTAAAACTTAATTAAGAGATTTTAATCCAAAAACAACTCTAAGATCACCAAGTTAATGTTTATTTGAATTGCGCCTTTCATTTAGGTATGTAAAAAAAAGAAAAAGAAAAAGAAAGAGAAGACATTCTTTTCCTTGGTTAAAAGTCTCAAATTGAAATTGAAGTCTCCCTTCCTCAATGTTCAAAATAAAGATTTTACCTTTATAATTTATCTTTTGATCAAAGATAGAATAAAAAGTAGGTATAACGTAAAGTATTTAATGTATTTATACCGTGTTCATATTGAATATTAATATAAAAGGTAAGTATATATCCAAAATTGTATATAATTCCTAAAATTAAATTATATAGATGCAATTTGTACGTAAATCAATGTAACCCTATATTTGAGTTAACTAATAAAATGACAATTACTAAAACCATGTAGAAAGAGACGAATTTATTATATTTTTTTAATTAATTAATTAATATATTTGCTGAGTTCATGCTTTGCAACTTGCCACAGTAGTGGACTTTCTATGGGGTATTTGTTGGTTTTTGAATCAGTAAATGCTTTCTAATGGTCAATGGTTATGATGGATAAACAAGTTGTCCATTTTGGTGTACTCTATAATAAATTGGCTATTCAATTAAGTAAAATTTATTAATTTTAATGCTGATGTGTATGCATTAGCCAAATAATTAAGATGTGATTGAGAATTATATTTTTGTTTTTATTTTTATTTTGTTTTTTTATGAGATATTTTCATAATTTCCTTTTTTTTTTTTTCTCTTCTCAACTATTTGATGTGAGGGTTACTATATCGATCGCTCAATCAAATCCTCCCACAATTTTTTCTTAGATTATTACATAATCGTGAAATAAATTATTTTTTCGTTGTTATTGTTAAATTGACTTATAAATTATTTTCTCTTCTCAAGTACAAATCTAGACATTTAGTTAAGAGAGAGAGAATATTTATCATCCCATCTCACTTTTTCAAGTGTCCATAAACTTTACAGATATATGTCTATTATAGTAAAGATTCATGTTATTTATGTTTACTGTTTCTACTTTATCTCCATCTTATGTGGAGTCTATGATCTCTTCATTTTATGAGTTTTGTTTTGCTATTTGTATTTGTTTGGTTTATTTGGATAGGACGCAATTTATGAATAATTTTTCAACTATACGATGACCTTTGTTCTTTAGAGTCTGATAGTGCGGCCTGTTTTTCTATTAGATTTAGTGATTCAAATCCTCTATATTTGTTCATAAGCAATTAATTTATAAATACTTATGCCATGTATAGAAGATTTGGAAAGTTCATCTAATCAACCACTTTTGAAGATCTATCTATTTTCTTCAAGTTCACAATTCTATTTTGATTAGAATTTTTTATTAGATCAACGAACAATAATTATTTTATAATTTTTATTCTATGTCTAATCTTTAGGAGAGAGGTTATGTCCTACCAGTAATATTTATATTGATTTGAAGCATTTTAATGAAATTCTAATATTATTTTAAAAAAAGTGTTGATAAACCTTATATTAATAATAAACTTTATTTATTTATTTTAATTAAAATATTGAAATATTTAATCTTATAAACTGCATAACGTATCTAAATTTTATATAATTTTTTTTAAAAAAAAGTGGCATATTTTACGTTATATTTGAATAAATGGATAAATATTTAATTTTATAGAAGTAAAAGTGTATGTTCTCACGATCGTTAGATGGGTAATATTTTCTAGTGTACGGATAGAGATGTGTCACGGTCCTGAATCACACATCGAAAGGAGATCGTGTGAGGCTTGCTTGAAACACCATTAAATAAGCCAGCGAAAGATATCAACTAGTGACCTGTAAGCCAATAAGAGGTGTTAGAATAACATAATGTCAATATGTAATTATATGGATTCAAATATAAGAGTAAATCAAGCATCATTGAGGAATACACAGTAACTCATAGCACAACATTACACATAGGAGCAAAATGGTAATTTTAATTCATCTATCAAATAGTATATCGAAGCAATCTACATTCTAACAAGACAACCAATGACATCTTTTATAGGGATAGGGGCATCTATGAAGGGCCGAGACTAAAACTCAAACTTCCAAGTGATTTTGACCATTCGTTTTCACTTGACGTTTTTAAGATAAGAAGGAGAATGCCTTTTTAGCCACGCAGAAATGCACACAAATAGTGCACGGCAGCTTTGACTATAGATTGTTTTTTCATTGGATTGGTCTTTCCTGTCTAACTCAAAATGCATTGTTTGTTTTTATGGCCATTCACCACCAACATTAATAAACTAGGGTTTCAAGTAATCCTTTAATCTATTTCTTCTTCTTGGATCATAGAGCTTAAAATTTTTTAGCTCTCTCAACAAAGTCCGTTTTAGAATTTGGAACACTAACAGACAACAAGATGAAAAGTTTAATTTTTAAAATTACTGCATAAAGTCAAAATATTTAACATAAAAGTTCTAATTTTTTGCGCTAAGAACGTAAATTAATATGTACGTTAGTGACAACTAATTCTGATTTATATATCAAGATTACGATTAATGGATAAGCTATTATCAAACTCATACTGAGAATTTTTTTAGAAAGAATTACTACTTTATTAATATATTGGTATAATTTTTTATGACCAAAAAATATGTATTATATATTTTTAAAGGATAATATATAGATATTGAACACCACATGCAAGTTGCTATACAATTTCAAGGGTAAAAGAGAACCTTCCTTGGACCGTAGATTATCACATGCACAAATATAAAGAGAGAATTGATATTTAGTTCACGAGCCTTGACTGGAATATATTGTTAAACGTTGACTGAAATTATTAATTTGATCTTATTAGTATTTCATAAATCTTTGATTAATTTTTAAGATTTAGTTTTATTGAAGTATTATATATATATATGATAATAATTAAAAACAGTAAGTATGAGTAACTAAATAGTATGCCCTCCCTTTATTTATTTAGACAAAAGTTAGTTTGCATAGAAATTAAGAAAAGAAAAATTTATCCAATAAAATCAATTATGTGATTTTGTTATACTATCTTCTCCCAATAAAATCAATTAATGACTAAAACTCAAAAATAATTGTTTAAGATTAAAAAATTTGAATAGTTGAAGCAAATCTTGCATAAATCATATATTGCATCTAATTTCAATCAGTTTCAGTACATAGGTGCACTTTATATCAAGTTGTTTGCATTTTGTATTTTCTGGATTTACATAGATAAGTAAAAAGGTGTGCACTAACTTTTTGAACGAGCATACATGTTTACGAATTGACGGATAATATTATCATTATAGTTAATAAATATAAAATAAACACATAACATTGTCAGTTGATGTGGCGAATTTTTAAGAGATATAAGTTTGGAGAGATATGATTTTCAATTTCTAAATGTGAGTTAAAATTGAAAATCATTGACTTAGGGTTTACGATGGGCACAATCTTCTAAGTTGTGCATTGTAACAATAACGCAGAAAACTAAAATTACGCTCATAAATTAATTTTTTTTACATTTTTAATTAAAATGGAGAGAGAAAGGAATAAGACAATTCCCTTGTAAATGTAGCCTCATTAAATGCGTTTTCTATACTTTGTCTACTACTATCTTGATATTTTCAAATATTTGAAACTATGTAAAGAGTAATAGAGATTTTGTACCTTCATTTTTTTTTACCAAAAATAGCAACTTTGTATAAGTAAATGAGATACCCTAAATGAAAAGTTTGTTCAAATAAATGAAATGGAAAGAGTAACAATATTAGATGTAAAGGACCAAACTTGTCAAAATATTAGACGGTCGATGACAAAAATTATACTTTTCATATTAAATGATAGCTTAATACCCTATCCGTTCCATTTTATTTATATAGTTTGACAAAACACGCATATTAAGAATTTAGTAAATAAATATTGTTTTTTCACTTCTTTACTCTTAATTTATTAAAATATTAATAAAAATTATTTATTTAATAAATAATTATAAAAGTTACATAGAAAAATAATTATTTAAATATATAAATTTATAGATCTCGTAAACATTTTAAGATATAAAAAAAGAATAATGAGTAAACAAATAAATATTATTTTAATTGATTAACTAATTAGCAACTTTCTAGAATGTCACGGGATAGCATTCTTGTGACTTTTTGTTCCTTTTTTTCTTTTTTTTTTCGCAAATACTATTTTACCCCATTAATAATTTAGTCAGTCAATTAGAGTTGACTTGATATGGTCTGCCTTTATAGTAATTTGCTTGGCAAAAGAAGCATCCATATAACAATTTGATATAAGAAATAAAAAAAAAAAGAAAGTAAAACCCTGTTTGTAGTATATATAACCAATGATGAGACATGAATGACATTATGCGCTTACAAATAAATCTCATTTTGATATAAAATAATATATAATATAAAATTAGAAATAAGAAAGAGAAGAAATAGAGAACAAAATATAGGAGTATATAAGAGTATATTATTTTATTATTGATGAAAAGCCACATATATATTGTTACACAAGTTAAATTTTAATAAAATTTTTCATAAATCAAGAAGATAGAGTTCACAATTATAAGATTATAGACTTCTAGTCCATATAAGACATCCACTTATTTCATAACACTCCTCCTTAGATGTTCATTCTTTAAAAAATATGCATCATTAAAATTTTACTAAAAACAATTACCCTGTGGAAAAAAAATCTTAGTGAAGGAAAAAAATTATATTATTCTTTTCTTAAATACGCGTTAAAAATATTGTCTCATTCAAAACATTTACCAAGAAAATCCAATGGGAAAAACTCTTGGTTAAAGGAAAAAGAGTACAATGCGTATTTACTCTTCTCATCAAAATAAATCTTAAGATCTTTGAATTTGTATAGTTTAATTTTGTGCGTTAATTTTTCAAAACTTGTGGTAGAAAACTTGTAGTAGAAATAAAAAGTATGTTGATGAGAAAATCAACAATATCGTCACTTGAGTGGTTGAATTTCAAGATTATCATTCTTTTGTAGATTAAGTGAAGATGAATTTTTATAAAAATGATCTTCTTATTTTCTTAAATACATTATCCATTCAAGGGAGATGAGTGTACGAAATATTATCTCCATGTAATATTGTTGGAATTTTTTCTCTAGAGAAGTAGACAACACGTATTATGAAGAAACACATTCTTATCATTCTTTATGAGTTGCTAAAATATCTGCATCCTAAAATATCATCCCTTCACGGTTTGATTATAATATAACATAATGTTGATTACACAAGAAGTAACCTGCATTTTCATAACGGATCAAAACTGATTTTGACATGTTAGTTATAACATAACTCATATATATCGTATCATAGAAATATCAAAATATATGTTTAATTCCATTTAATTTCTTCATATCCAGGAAGAACAATATCTTGCTAATAAAATGGTATTTCAGGGCCAAGAGTTCTTCATAAATTTCTTCATATCTCTTATTGCACTAATATATGGTACTTCAGGACCAAGAGTTCTTCATAATTTTCTTAAAGTGAAAAATGGTTATCTTCTCATCAAGTGACCTCACTATTATCCGCATAAAATCATTTGAATAACTTAGTCATATATGTAGATTTATAGGGAAAATCTCATTTGTGAAACGCTCGATCTTCAAGCTAAGATAAAACTTTATATTTCCAATGTTTTTCATCTCAATCTCTTCCCTTAAAGAATTTATAATTTTTGGAAGCTCTTCAAGAGTTTCAATAATGTTCATAAACCAAAGAATGACAAATTCATATTGAAATATCTCTATAAAAATTCATGAACATATAATAGTATTATTAAAATATCCTTTCAATAGATATTCACTAATCAATAGACCATCTTACTCATGATAGAATGTATATACAGTAAATATCAAAAGAATTCTTTCAATAATAAAATACTATAAAAAGAATATAATCATAATATAATATAATATTTTCTCAGTCATAAATATCATTAAGGTTATTCCATATAGAAATCTTGAATATATTTCTCGAGGTTTCAATTTTCTTCTTTCAAGCATTTTTTCATATTTTATAGATATCATTAACCATTAATTCATATAGAGCTCTATATAATTTAATTGAATAAATTTATCAAGAATTTAATTTTTATACTTCAAACAACTAAAATTCTTTATAAATTTTCATATAGATATCTACATCAAGTTACTATATAAATAGATAATCATTAATTTATTAGACGCATTTATAATTTTCATAAATTGCCAGACTAATCAAATATCAAATTATAATTGTATCCACCACATAAAAACATTTATCCTCATGTGTAGTAAGTCTGCTTTATATCTCATAACTCCATTTCAATTTCGCACAAATACATATTTGTATTCTACTAGCTTGACATCTCTTGATACCAATAAAATTTCAAAATTTACTTTCAAGTAAATTTAAATGCCACATGTGTCGTTCTATTTTGGCCAATCAATTTTATATCTATATTCTCCAATAGGCTAAACTCAATATCCTCATCATTTTTCACAATTTTAAGAACTATATTATATAAATATTATCGGCATTTCTTTTATATTGGTTCCATCATGTCCTAACATGACATAATTTATAGAGATCTTATAATTTTCATTCATTTCAGATACATGAGTTTTTTCGAAAAACTTATTAGTCATGTGTAGGATCTCTTCTAGATTTTATTTTTCTAGAACTTGACCATCTTAAATAGTTGCTCATTTTCTTTCATCTTTGAGATCAATCTACCATGCTTCAGTCATATCCTAGATTTATTAACATAGGCAGTTTATCCTTCAGGAACTTCAATCATAATAGGAGCAATTTGTAGCTAGTATGTGAGATTTAATTATCTCCTCTTAGATCAGTAAATATATTTGGCAATTAATTTGCAATATTTTACAAATGAATTATGTTTTGAACTTTTAAATTCAAACTGCCTTATATGATGATCAAGATATAATAATAATAATTCTTTTCTAATTAATTTAATATTCTAGCTGCTTATTTTCTCCCCCTAATGTTAGGATTCATAACAATTAGCAAATTTGGTCATAAATAACTTTCTTATTTTTTAAAGTTCTAGATAAATAGATGTAAATTCATACCCTACATATTTTTCAACTTCTTTTGAGAACCCATCTTAATGCATTGTGGTGGAGCAATTAGAACATATACCGCACATTTAAAAATTCCTTAATGGTTAATGTTTGGTTCCTGATCCAAAAATCAATTATATAAGGGATAACTTATAATAATTTATTGGCTTAGTGCAAGTAAATGCTATTAAATTTAATAGCATGTCCCTCTAAAATAAGGAGATTCATTCTCATAATAATTGTCTTGCAATTGATTATAATCATTTAACAAATGATTCTACAAAATAATTTTTGAGCATAAATAAAAGCAACAACAAGTTGCTCTAAATTATTTCAATTAATACATACCATAATCATTAAAGGCCGATGTGTAAATTCACCATCATTCTCAAGATAAATTACATAGCATAATTAGAAAATTATATTCTTCATCAAATTATTTGTGCAAATAATCATGTAAACTTCTAGTTGCCTGTTGATAATAATCCCTGCAAACTTCAGGTTGCAAGTTAATAATAATCATGTAACTATGTTTTAGATGCATCCATAATATATTTAAAGAAATTCATCTATAATTTCCCTTTATATATTCTAGAAAATACAAACAGTTCAATTTGAACTCTTGGTGGTCGCTCAATAATTAATTTACTTTGAAAACAAACTAAACATGAAAATTCATTACAGTTGAAGAAACTTCTGGTTCTTCAATAAATATCTACATAAGGATTAAATTTTTTTTTTGTATTATTATTGATCGGGATGGTCCAACCAATCATGCTAAATAATAATTGTAAACTTTCGATTTACAATTATATTTATTTAGATCATTATCTCTATATGATATTCATTTTGTTGAATATCTTTGGAACAATGCATTATGCATAAAATTCATTCTTTTAAGTAGTAATACTTGCTCTTATGGAGCTTTTAAATATTTTTTTACTGCCAAAGCTAAATTTATTTTTCCATTTTTTGGTGTATAATAACCAATATCCATATATACCACATTTATTTGTATCACTTTTGGTGATAATATTTATTTTTAACAACTCATGTGTCACCATAATTACTAAGATCATGATTTCAACTTCAATCTCATTAATATTTTCAATGACAAGTATATCTTTGTCATTATTTATGACTAAGTCTATTTATCACATTCACTTTAGGGAATATTTCATGTCTAGTTAAGGCGAGTTTCACTATCCTCACGGCCATTAAAAGAAAAGGTACTCACTAATAATATATAATGATAAACCGCAACACATCTATCTTTTTTTTTTTTTTTTTTTTAATATCAAAGGTATTTTATCCTTTAAACTGGAGGGTGAGCACTTGTTTAATCAAACTGAATTGGTTCAATTTGGTCCGACCAAATAGATTTCATGGTAACTGAACTCGAATGAAGAGTATGAAAATCAAATCATTTATTTTGAATGTAAAAAAATCAATTTGGTTAGTAATGCAAGTTGACTGAATCAAAAATGAGAAACCGTTCGATTATCACTATTCAAACTAAATAGTAACCGAACTCTTAACAAGTTGTACGAATAAAATTCAAATAAGCGCCAGTTTGATTTGGTTTGATTATTTGGTTGGACCAATATTGTTCCGCTAGTCTCACCCTTTGTTTAATGGTTGGATATCTCATTTGTGTCCCTCCCTAAAATGTCGACTTCATAATTCAATCTTGTGATGACCACTATGGATTCAAGTGTACTTAAACTGTAAACCAAGCTAGTTGTATTTTGATATTTTATGTTGTGGCCCGATAATTCAATTATCATATCCCAAATATTATATTATTTAATAATATATACAACCTCCTTTTTAATTAATGAAAATAATTTTTTTTAATTTATTAGAGGCTTTTATGGATCAAAATAATATTGTAGTCGAAAAAATTTGAATTCGAGATCTTTCACTCCTTACATAAGCGAGAAGACGAATCAGATAAATGAAAAGAATTTTGAAGATAGAATTCTAAAAAAATAAATTAAAGCTCGTACCAAATTGTTTTGTAGATTTTAAAAGGTTTAATAACCAAAAAAGCATGAATTTATGAGTTTTTTTTTTAAATCTGATCAATACTTTTAATTTTATCAATCAATACCCTATATTTATTTTTCTTTATCAATTGTGGTATCCGTCTAGAATCTATTAATTTTTGCTGATGTGTCCATTAATAGGGTCCAATTTTTTTTTTAAATCATGTTTACATAGACATGCCATGCAAGAAAGCTAACTTGAACATAAAAGGTTTAATCACAAAAAAAAGCCTGAACTTACGATTTTTTTTCAAATTTGGCCAATACTTTTGATTTTATCAATCAATACCCTGTACTTATTTTTCTTTATCAATTGTGACTTCCGTCTAGAGTCTATTAATATTTGTTGATGTGTCCGTTAATTGAGTCCAATTTTTTTTCAGATCACATCCACATGGACACGCCATATAAGAAAGTAGCTTGAATATAAAAATACATTAAACAACATCATTTTGTAGTTGGACTTATCTTCAATATTTTGATTTTATTTTTTTATCATTAACTTTAAAGTAAATTGAGGCATCAGCTTTTTTGTATATGACCATATATTTTAGCAGATGAGAACTCATCTACTAGGTTTACATGTTATATAAAAATATTTAACATTTATTTATCCTCAAAAAATAGCAAGTAAAATATCAAAATACTAAAGATAGGATCTGGCTGCAAAACGATATCGTTTAATGCATTTTTATGTTTAAGCTAGTTTTCTTATATAGCGTGTCTACGTGGATATGATCTGGAAAAAAATTGGACTCCATTAATAGACACATCAATAAATATTAACAGATTCTAGACAAAAACCACAACTGATAAAGAAAAATAAATACAGGGTATTAATTGACAAAATCAAAAGTATTAGCCAAATTTTAAAAAAGCTTATAAGTTCAGACTTTTTTTGGTGATTAAGCCTTCTATGTTCAAGTTAGCTTTCTTACATGACATGTCCATGTGAAAGTGATCTGGAAAAAAATTAGACCCTATTAACAGACACATCAGCAGACATTAACAAACTCTAGACGGAGGCGACAATTGACAAAGAAAAATAAGTATAAAGTATTGATTGAGAAAATTAAAATTATTGGCCAAATTTAAAAAAAAAACTCATAAGTTCAGACTTTTTTGGGTGATTAAGCAATTTTAAAACAATAACACTGTAGCCTGCATTAAAATTATAAATAATTCAAGCCACCTATAAGTTGTTTGATACTTGGCTCAGGTTTTTTATAATTCTCATCTAAATCTACTTAGCCCCTAAATAATCTTATAATATGTTTACAAAAATTAAGGAGAATTATAGTATCATTTATGTGATTTGCAAAATACAATTCGTCTGTCCTTATTTTTTAGGAAATATACTAAAATTTTTTTATAGTTTACTTTCGTTGGGCTATAAGACCATTCCATCCAATTTTGATATCTTTTTCCATTAAATAAATTATGAAATGTCCCATTTATTTTTACAAGTACAGAAACGAACTAATTATAATTTTTAAATCTAGAGACTGTACTGTAATTTTTGTAGTACAATATTTTAATATCCCTCTTTTGATCTCTGTGTTTTGTTGTTAACAGAAAAGAAACAAAGATTGGACACAAGAATTAGTAGTGCAACAAAAGCAAAATATAGAGAAAAATTGATTTATTTTTAAAAAAGACATGAATAAACCAGTTATATTTCTCAAACTATAAGAATTGTATTTATAGAAAAGTGTGACGTATATACAGAGCTTTCTTCATTGTTTGCTTCTTGACAATGAATGCTTGGTCAAAACTAATGATATGACAATTAGTCTTATTTAATTGATTGTATTAGCAAAAAAAATATAATATTAGTCTTTCTTTTTTTTTTTCTTGAACATCTTTTTCATGGCTGACTTTGATCACAACTCCCGTATTAAAAAAAAGGGTTAGTTATGGCATTAGAAAGAAGGGTGTTTTTCATCTATACTAAATACATTCATTAATTAACTTCAGTAGTTATATGGACAATGACCTGCCTTCTTTTCACTACAAGGTCAAAAATCTTACGTAACCTTTTTATTTATTATACATTTCCACCGATTGTAATTGTTTTCGGTATAAAATATTTAAAAATATATATATATCAGAGTAATAAAATTTAAATATATAATAAGATATTACATTTACCTATTTCAATTTTAATCTGAAGCTTCTGAAAATTCTGATTTGAATGTATTATTTACTTTCAATTCAATGATTTTTTTAAATAATGAATAATTGATTTTTCTCCTTTTAGTCTAGTTGGACCAATTGGAAAGTTCAAAGATGAACTTCAGATTTTAGCGATAAATAAATTTTTTAACTTGAGTTCCATTTGCATTATAACCTTTGTGGCTCTAATTTTTCTAACTTTTTGCAACTTATGACAATCTATCAAGCATGGTTAATATCTAGATTCAAAGAAAAGAGAAGAAGAAATTGAGTTTATGGGTCTTTGCTCATCAAACCAAGGGAAAGGAGAAGAAATTTTTTTGTGAAATATGCTTTGTCCTATCTCCTTTAAGGAGAAGAAGACTACTTGTACTTTGAATATATTGAATTATGGACCTTAACCAAATACATTCTCACTTGCTTCATGGATTGCCAAAATTATTGTATGGTTAGAAGAAGTAGCCGCTATAATTTGTTTTGTAGAACACTATGAAATAGTTGTACCTCCATATATAAATAAATACTCTGTTTGAGATTTACCACTATATGGATATGATAAATAACCTGCATCTATATAGCTAATTAAATTTGATTTTGATATATTAGAATAATATACACCCATATTCATTGTACCTCGAAGATATCGAAATATACACTTAACTTCATTCCAATGTCTTCGTGCTAATCTTGCTAATAAATTTACATCAAATGCTATATCAGGTCGAGTATGACTAGCAAGATACATTAGCGTCCCTATTGCACTAAGATAAAATACTTTAAGACCAATAATGTAACGTCCAGACTCCAACCATCAGAGGAATTGTCCGCTTTGAATCAAGTCAGTTCCATCCCATACTAGATCCCGCACGGTTTTGTCCTGCAGGTGAAATGGAAACTTTCCAAGAGGTCACCCATCCTAAGATTTCTGTCAAGCGAGCACGCTTAACCTTAGAATTCTTCCAACTCTCTAGCCATTTCACCAAAAGGCGCCTCTAATGATTAATTACCCCCTTTTCGATATATGATCCGATTCATTCCTATGTCTCACATTCCACTTCCCTAACTAGCCTGCCATCCTAGAAGCTAGCTAGGAATCCTCTCTACCCACTCTCTTAGGATCGCTTTGCCGGGTCGGGATATCACAGATAAGTTTTTTATCATTATCTCAAGGTCGAAAGGGTCATTTTTCACATTAAGTGTCCTTACAATCATTGGTGTACTTAATGGATGTGCTTTATCAATATAAAACTATTCTAAAGCCTTGGCTATGTATGTGGATTGATGAATGAAAATTCCATTTGAAAAATGCTCAATCTGTAAGCCGACAAAACTTTATTTTTCCAAGGTCTTTTATCTCAAATTCTTTGTTTGAATAATCCACAGTTTAGAAAGCTCTTTAGGAGTTCAAATAATATTTAAATCATCAACCTAAAGAGCAATAATAGCAAATCTAGATCCAAATTTCCTTATAAAAATTCACGGACAAGTAGCATAATTTTGATAGCCTTATTTCAACAAATATTCACTAAGGCGATTTTACCACATGCGTGCTGATTGCCATTATTGCTGTTTATCTCAAATTCTTTCTTTGAATAATTCATAGTTTAGAAAGCTCTTTAGGAGTTTCAATAATATTTAAATCATCAACCTAAACAAAATAATGGCAAATCTAGATCCGAATTTTCTTATAAAAATTCATGGACAAGTAGCATCATTTTGATAGCCTTCTTTCAACAAATATTCACTAAGGCGATTGTATGTACAAATTGCTTCAGTCCATATAGAGCTCTATATAACTTAATTGAATAACTTTCTCAAGAATTTAATTTTTGTGCTTTAGACAATTTAAGCCCTTTAAGGATTTTTATGTATATATTTTTATTAAGTGAGCCATATAAATAGGTAGTCATTACATCCATTAGACACATTTCAATTTTTTTATGAATTGCTAGACTAATCAAATATCAAAGTGTAAATGCATCCACCATAGGAGAATAAGTATTCTTATAATGAATCTCAGGTCATTGCGAAAAATCTTGTGCAATCAGTCTTGCTTTGTACCTCACAATTTCATTATTCTTATTTAATTTTCACACAAATATCCATTTGTATCCCACTAGCTTAATATCTATTGGTGTTTGGACTACTGGTAAAAAAAATTTACGTTTTTCAAGTGAATTTAATTCTGTCTCACTTGCATCTTTCCGTTTGGGCCAATCATCTCTGTCTACGTTCTTCAATAGATATAGGTTTCAAGATCATCATCATCTTTCACAATATCAAGTGCTACATTATATGTAAAAATTTCATCAACTTTTATCTTATATCGGTTCAACCTTTGTCCAAACATGATATAATTTATTGAAATCTCATCATTTTCAATTATTTTAGGTGCTCGAGTTTATTTTTGAAACTTATTAGTCTTGTCTGGAACTTCTTCTGTAGTTCACTCTTCTAGAGCTTAGCCATCTTGAATTTCTTTTTTTGGAATTTTTATCCTTGGAAGCAATTGGTCTACCATGCTTCAGGTGTGCCTTAGACTCATTTTCACAAACAATTTGTCCTTTATGGACTTCAATTCTAATGGAAGCATTTGCAACTGGTACATAAGATTTAGTTACTCTCTTTGGGTTAGTAAATGCATTTGGAAATTGATTTGCAACCTTTTGAAAATGAGTTATCTTTTATACTTCCATTTCATACTACCTTGTGTGAGGATCTTGATATAATAATGATAATTCTTTTCAACTAATTTATTTTTTCAACTGCTTATTTTCTCTCCCCTAATGTTGGAAAAACTAATTCATCAAAATGATAATCAGTAAACCTAGTCGTAAATAAATCTCTAGTTAAATGCTCTAAATATTTAATCATAGATGTAGATTCATACGCAATATATATTTCGAATCTCCTTTGAGGACCCATCTTTGTGCATTGTGGTGGAACAATTGGTACACATACCATACATCCAAAAATTCTTAGATGGAAAATATTTGGTTCCTGACCGAAAACCAATTGTAAAGGGGAGTATTTATGATAATTTATTGGGCTGATGTGAATAAGTTATGCCACATAAAATCGCATGTCCCTAAACAGAAATGGAGAGTTGTGTTCTCATAAGTAATGGCGTTGCAAGTAATTACAGTCGTTTAATAATGATTCTACCATACCATTTTATGTGTGAACATGGGCAATAGGATGTTCAACCAATATTCCATTTGCCCATGCAATAATTACTAATACCCTGAGACGTAAATTTGCCAACATTATCAAGACAAACTGTCTTAATAGCATAATTTAAAAACTGTGCTCGTAATCGTATTATTTGAGCAAGTAATCTTGCAAATGCTAAGTTTTGAGTTGATAATAAACATACGTGTGACCATCTTGTAAATGCATCTATCAAAACCATAAAATATCTAAATGGCTCACATGGTGGATGAATCGGTCTACAAATATCCCTTTATATACGTTCTAGAAATGCAAGTGATTCAATTTGAACTTTACTTGGTGAAGGCCTAATAATAAATTTGCATTGAGATCAGCAGAGCATGAACATTCATTAGTTTGAAGAATCTTCTGGTTCTTCAATGAATGTCCACATGAGAACTTAAGAATTTTTCGCATCATTATTGATCCGAGATGGCCTATGATTATAACAAGTTTTAAAAGCATTTGAATTTGTAAACTTTTGCTTTACAACCATACTAATTTTAATTGTGCGAATATACATATAATACAAACCCGAGGATAAAGAAGACAATTCCTCCGACACACATTTTTTTTCCAATAAACTATTTATAATACAAAATATTCTATATTATCCACATCTTTTGAAGCTCATAAAATTTCTACGAGATTGAGGGCAGAATAATGCATCATTAATAATAAAATTTGTCCCCTTATATAGTAATATATTTACTTTTTCAAAGCCCTTAATTATTCTTTTACTACCTGATATTGTATTAACATAAGCCTCACCCATTATTAAATGGAAAAAATACTTTTTATCTTTAAGTATAGTGTGCATTGTTGCACAATCAACAATACATAAATCTGCACTCTTTTTATTGAATCTAAATAAGGTTGAGTTACATCCATAATTTCTTCACAAAAATAATACATTGTAAGAAATAAAATAAAAGCAATAATCAATACAAATAAATTTAATTATTGTTATTATTATTATAATCAATTATGAATATAATTGAATAAAAAATATAAATAAATTTAAATATATATCTCAAAAGAACTAGACATCAATTTAGAATTACATCTATCCAAAATTAAATGTCTATTACTAAGACATCTAAAATAATAAAAATAATAAATAAATAACTCAAATTATTTTGAGGCATTCACATTGCCATCAATAATTAAATGGTCAATTCTCCTATTAGGTTCCTTAAATAAATCAGCAACATCAAGATGAGTAACATCATAACATAATCTTCTAAATCGTCATAATTGAGGGGAAAATTTGTCTCTATATTTTTTCTTCCCCTTTTTAAAGAAGTTTGGTAGAGTTCAACAAGATGTTTTGGTGTGCGACAAGCATGTGCCCAATAGCCACTCACACCACATCGATGACATGTATTTTGTGAATTCTGATTTGATCCATTATTCATCTTTGCTTGTCTTTTCTCATCATTTCTCTACTTCTTGTGGTGGGATGAATAATTTTTATTTTTATCTTTACGACCACCACGATTACTACAAATATTATTTTGGCCATGATTTTGCCCATGTTCTTGATGATGAATATATCGTTGTCTTTGTTCACGCCAATGCCCATTTATTGCATTCACTTCAAGAAATGCTTCATGTCTAATTAGATGCCCATTTTTAGCCGATCTCTATATCGAATCTATAAATTTATAAATCTAAATACAAATAAAAAGGATGAAGATATTATTAAATTATAAAAAATATAAATAAAAACTGTTTTATTAATTTATAAAAAAAGAGAGTTAATATTTACCATAAAAAGAAAAGATAATTACAAACTTAATAATTTTAAATTAATAAAAGTTTGAAATAATAATTCTCGATAGTCAAAAGAAAAAAATTTTTTATAACAAAAAATAATTAAAACTTAATAATCAAAAGTAATTAAAACTAAACATATATACAGTCGTATGGTAGAATAAATTTTTAATTAATATTAATATAATAAAAATAATAAATTAAAATCATATTTAGAATAAAATTATATTAAATTTTCTAATAGAATTTAAATTTAAATGGAAATAAAAAATAGTAATAAAATTAAAAATTTTCAAATTAACAAATGACTAAATTATTCTTATTATTAGCAATTAAATTAAAAGTTCATAAAAGGTATTTTAAATACCCAATATTTTCTCATTCATACTTATATATATATATATATATATATATATATATATATATATATATATATATATATATATATATATATATATATATATA
>CANUEX010001967.1:0-16152 GCA_948099535.1 Jatropha multifida
TTAAGGTAATTCCGGTTAAAAATAAATATTTGGTAAAATTGCTAATGAATTATTATTATTGTTGGTGTTAAATTATAATTTGGAGTATAAATATATTTTGTGGTGAAATAAATGGAATTGATATCTAGACTAGATATAAAAATAAGTGAATAAATTAATTGCTGGTAAATAGTAAGGTTATATAGTGAGTTAATAGAAATTTAGTCAGAAAAATAAAATAAATAGAGAGGTTTATTAAAATAATATTCTTAATTAAGAGAGTCATTATTTGATTATATTTTTCTTATTATACGTATTTCTTAGATCGACCAAGTTCCTCTACTGTTCCTCCAAATCAGAATCCAGGACGGACCTGAATTTATTCTGCGCTCATTATGAGTAATAATAAATGGTGCACACCATCCTGCATACATGCATTGCATGTGCATACCATATACTCTTTATATTATTTAAATAATCATGAATCATTTCTTATTTCTATTGCTATATTGATATCCTTCATTTTCCAAATATAATATCACAGTTCTATAATCTTAGTCTTTGATATATAATATTTCGATTCTATAAATTTATACAATTTTTGCCCTTGATTACATTTATATGTTGCATTTATTGTATTGATTATATTGGTGAATAATTGCAATGTGAAATAATGTGCTTTTGTATATGAGTGAAAATTGGGACGACGTGTGTCACTATGAGTCAGTGGGTCAGGTACGGGGGATTGGCTCCCCGATATATGTATATTATTATTATGAAATTAGTCGGGGGCAATAGGTGGATTTGTGACTTCACTAACCAATTTCCATATGTTGTGAATATTTGAATGTGATTTGTTTGAAGATGCTGATGAATGACACGTGTTTGTGAAGTATGCCCATTTTATATATTGTGAAAGCATACTGCCTGAATGTGTCGGTTTGCATTATTTATTATTATTTACTGAGTTTAATGAAACTCACCCCCCTTCCATAAACATTTTTCAGGAAATAAAAGTACAATTAGTTTATAAGACTCTACTTCATTCTCTGCAGATATTCGAACATGTTAGTATGAATTATCTGTTAATATTTGTGGTTTTCCGCACATTTTATTTAATTCTGCAGTTAGGTGTTTAATTAATATTTGGTTATGTAAAAGAAATTATCATGTGATTATAAATAAATTGTGGAGCGTTCTTTTTAAATATTTGAAGACTATATGATAGTAATAGTTTAATCATATTATGACAAATAAATATTTACATGAGAATATATTTTTATTAAATGGATATGGGTCCGAGCTGTGAACAGTATTTAATACTAAGACTGGGTCAGAAATGTAAACTCTGATTATATTATGAATAATGTCATAATATGAGCTTACTATTCCGTCAAACAAATGATAATAGGAATAGATTTTGATAATTTAGGCTTACTATTGGCCTCGGGGGCCTTAAACTTACCTAGATCTTAGTGTCGGTCTGGCCCACGGTTTTGGATCGTGACAAGAAAACTCTCCTATACCAAAAAAAAAATTATGCAATTTAAATTGGCTAATTTAAAATTTTAAAGTTATTTTCAACTGACTAATTTAAAAGTTTGTAATACTGTAATTAGTGCTTCTTCTTTGTCATTGCCCAAATAATTGATTCAGTCAAATGATGGAGATGGGTTCAATTGGTTGGCAATTTTAGACTGTGACAATAGATGATAGAGAAGGAGCAACCTCGGCTTGAGAGAGACAGAGAGAGTGAAGTTTTAAAATCCTTGGGTTAAGTTAACTCCAAGCAGTTAGTTGGAAGCCATAAAGTTATTTTCTATTGTAAATCCTCACCTAATCTTATTTTTAGGTGCTAATAAATTTAATTTTTAAAATGCAGATGTTAGGAAAACAAAGTTTATTTTAGGGTGATTTTACATGTTTCAAAGTTTAAGGTATTTTTATGTCTTAGGCGGTTGTATTACATTTTCAATGGTAAGACTATTTTTTTAAAGAAAAAAGGAAAGAAAATTATTTTTCAAATTTATTTATTATTTGAAACGTTTAGAAAAATCAATGAGAAAATATTTTCCTAATTAAAAGGAAAAAACACTCAGCATTTTCTTTATAAACACTTATTTTTTTATTATAATCTTATAAATCTATGTATATTAATTCCTTTTATTCTGGTAATCGCGGTTATTAATCTCTGTTAATCATAATGAAATGCTCAACCACGTGCTGGTTATCGATAATTCTCACTGTTTATTATTTTTATATATTTAAAATATGAAATTTTTTATAATATTATAAATTAAGGTTTTTAATATTTTTAATTAATTTTCAATATTGATGAATTATTTAAAAAATATTTTCTTTTGAGTAAATTATTTTCCAGGGAGAAATGGGTTAAATAGACTGCAAGTCTTTTTTCCTTTTTTCCGTTTGTGTTTACATTCTGCTCCAAAAGCAAGGATCATTTTTTCTGCCGACTAATAATAACTAAATACTGTATGTTTGTATGCACACGCGTAGATATGAAAGCACACGTGTGAATGAGTGAAAAAAAGTCAGAGAATGCTGTCTGGGTTGTTGTCATATTATAACTGGCCTCTGGTAGTTAATTATGAGCATGAGTTAAATGTGTTGATGAAGTGTAAAAATTCAGTTTGGTTGCTACTCATCTTTTGGGTAAAAATGCAGATTTCTTTTTCCATTTTCCTTTTTGGTAAATTAATGGAATTAACCATTTGTGCCTACCGACTACAAATTCTAAGCAATTTAGGACAACAGGAACGCACTTCTGAAGATAGACCTACACTGCATTTTCTTGCCATTTCTTTGATTAGCAATAAATTACAATTACTCGAGAGGAAAATTATAATAATAATTGAGAGAAGAAGCTCTCTCATCGTTAAGAAAAAGAAGAAAAAGGCAGAGCAGCTTCGATATATAAGATTGATGTGAGATGTGAGAAAGAGTGGCTGTGATCAATCTATTCAAGGCCACCCTCAAAACTCACCCACCACCACCCACCACCATACCTCAACCTAATCTCTCCCTCCTAATTCCCATAACTATGATTATCAAAAATCTTCAGGCAGAATCTCAACAGTGCCCAAATAGATTCCTCAATCCCCAAATTTTTTTTTTCCCTTTGGAAATTGATTACGTCATAATTGGCCCTCCACTCTTTTTCTATCTTGTTTCTTTGGGCCCCACTACCCATCCTTTCCCTAACCCCATTTCTCCACTTTGCTTCACTACTACCCCTACCTGGCTCGAAGTTTGCACCTGAAATTCAGGGATTTCTTTTTCTTTTTATTTTTAAAATAATAATAAAATAAAAATCATTTTTGACCTTGCTGTCCGAGTAGAGGAGAGTGCGCAGAGTTGTATTAAGTCAAATCCAGAAACGTCCCATCCACAGATCTTATCCTCGGCGATTTCTCATCTGGTTGACATCTCGTGAGATAGTGATATCCTGTTACAATCACACAATAATTTTTTATTTTTTTAAATACTAATTATCACATATAAACATATTTATTTGAAGAATCAAATACGCCACCATGTGCCTAACTATCATCATGTGCTGTGTCGCTAAAAATCTTCTAGTGTTTGACCATCTTCCATTCTTTGTTTTCTTTCCTTAATTATTGACTCTGTCCACTTCACATTTCTTTTCCTTCTTCTAAAATGGGCAATTATCTAACTCCTAAATCCATTTACCTCTTTCACCCTTTTTCAGAACCGACATTCTCACCCTTCTCTATTTCTATTTTTTCACATTTATATTATACTTCAAAGAAACAACACACACTCGAGTTCAATGAAATGCGATGAACAGTATATACAGACAATCTGATTTTTAAAAGAAGAATGAAATAATGTTTTCAACTTTGGAAACAGAGACCAATTCAACAATGATAATGATAGCTCATTCAGTAGTTCGGCTGGTCGGTTTACTTTGCGTGCCTCGCTTTTACTCTTCCTTCTAAACCCTAAATTAGTAAATATGGCCCACTAATCAAAACCATTATTATATTTACTCAATTAAATATTACTAAATCTTTTTCCATTTTCTAAGTCAAGAACTAAGTATTTAATAAGACTTACCTAATTTTTAAAATCATATTTCTAATTCAATTTGGACATGTGGTGCCTTCACTAATCACTCTTTTCTTTTAATTAATTAATTAATTAATTAATATAAATCTGTCTCTTTGTAAGAAACACCAAAATACATAACCATACATTTTAAATCTTTTTTTTAAATTATAAATTTATATATAGAATATAGCTTCCGACTTACCATGTGACTGTGACAGCTATTTTTAGAAGAAGAATAACCAGAATGAAAGCTGTACAACTCTTGTTGTTGGGTTAGACCCTGGCTCGATAAAGATGATGAACCATCTGGTGTAGATGGCTCAGGCTCATCAAGTTGGCACTCCAAATTCACCCCAAATAGCCTTAGCCTCTTTGAGTTCCCTAATGCTGTTGTTTGGTTCTGCCCACTGGAGCCTAACCACAATGCAAAACCATATAATTAATCATTCATTTTACGCATTCCTGTATTTATACAAATTAAAATAACTTCAAAATCTTTTAAAAAAATGGAGTTTTTTTAAATCACGCGCCAAACTGTAAAGTGCATTGAACATTGTTTTGTTGCCATTAAAAATACTAAAGACAACTTCTGTAAAAAAAAACCAGAATCCAACCACATTCTTCCAAACTAATTGGAAGGTGCTTCTCACGCACTTTAATGCTCGTATCCAATAATCAAGAACCATTTTTTTAAAAAATAATTTAAATTAAAAAATAGTTTAAAATACATACCTGCATGAAGACAGCCAGGTTGATATGGGACAGTAGAAGTAACATTAGCCCCATGGCCATGTTGATAAGGTTGGTGTCCAGATGAAGAATACAATCCCCTACTCCACAACCCACCACCGCTACCCTGCACCATCACTCCGCCACTGCTATTGTTATTGTTATTACTGTTATCTCCTCTTCTCCTCCACCCTATAAAAAATCTCTCGCCGTCCGTTCGATGTCGTTCGAACAAAACGACGTCACCGGCATCGAGTTGTTTCTCCTTCACATATCTACTCCAGCCTTTAGTCAACACATAACTTTGACTACTATTCCAATATGAATACCTAAACCGCCAACACTTACCTAACTCATCCTCGAAACTCAGTATCAGACCTTTATTATCGACCGAGTCAGGACCGAGTGGGAAGTATTTCTCTGCATGTTGTTTTGGTATAACTAAACGGTTTAGCTTCCCTACATCGCTAGGAGTCAACGGTTTCTCAAACATGGTTTCTTTGGCAATTTGTTGTAATACTGGTCCTCCTCCTTGTTCTTCTTCTGGGTCTTGAAGTTCTTCATCGTCGTTTTGGGTGGGCGGAGAGAACATGGGATGGTGACTATGGCGCTGAAGATTGTAAGAAAAGCTGTAAAGATTGGAAGGGAAAGAAGAATTAGGGGTAGAAATTAAGGGATTGTTTGGTTTAGAAGAAGAAGAGGAGTTTGAGTTGGGTTCCATGATAAGATTTTGTTGTTGCTGTGACCACCAAAGGGTTTCTGGAAGGTCTCGAGAGAAATGGTTAATGGACATCTTAGAAAGAAAGAGGGAAAGAGAGAGGGAGGATTGTGGGGTGGTAGAGACGTGATGATTATGGGTTTGATGTGGAAACTGTGGGAACTATTGATATAAGCTATAGCAGGGGATATGACAATGAGAGAGAGAGAGGGGGGTGGGGGGTAGGGATTGTACGTAAGTACAAAAGTACTTTAAGGTTTTGCGTGATGAAAAAAATTTTAATCATTATATTTAGTGTAATTTTATGTTAAACCCTTTTTTTTATTTTTTTTCCCTCAATTAATATTTGAGTAAAATTCTTTTAAATATTGTATTTATAAGCTCAGATCGTTAAAAATTATAATAAAAATAAAATTCGAGTCCAATACTCCTATTATACCCTCTCTCTGTATTTCTTTTTTCCCTTCCTTTTGTTGTTGCTTATGTTGTATTTGGTTTTAATAGAACGTAGTTGTTACCTTCAAGAATGATAGTTCATGCATATGTATGTATATTGAGCATTGAGTTGTAACTTTTATTTAGATTTCGTTTTAATTATAAAGGTTTAAACCAGTTAAATTACTTTTTCTTTTTTGAAAATCAAATTACTCTTTCTAATACTTTTTTTGTTTTCAGAGTGTTTGCTTGGGTTTTTATTTAAAAGTTAATAGTTAAATCTTCAGTCCTATAGTAAGGCTCTTTTGTGAGATGCAAGTTATTGGAATGTTCAGATTATTTTACGAGTAGCTCATTATTTGTTTAAACATTAGATTAATTTGGTTTCCTCATAGATGGATCGAAACTACAAAAGAATGTTTTACTATTCGAGTCGCTTCTTATTTGTAAGTGTTTTGTTTCATAAGTGTTTTTTCCAAGACCGAATCCTCATAGAATAGTCAATCAATGACTGTTTTTTCTTTTTTTTTTTTTTTTTTTTTAAGCTTGAGGTTTCAAACTCTAGAACGGTTAGTAGTAACCATTCAAGCCTAATAGCAACCGTACGTTAAATTGAAACCATTCCACTCTAGTTGTTTAACTACTTATTAATCAAAATGTTAAAGATTATTTGTGATATAGTGTTTGAACTGGCTTTTAAATATTAGAGTATCGTTTTATAAAAAGTTAACTCATATAATGTTTAACTTTTAAGCTGTGTTCGGCAACAATTTTTTTAGTAGCTTTTAGAGTTTTAACTAGTCAAAACGCTGAACACTGCTTAAAAAATTATTCGGTAACATAACATTTGAATTAGCTTTTAGATATTATGGTAACTTTTTGTGAAAAGTTAATCCATGTAACGTTTAGCTTTTAGCGTTTCATGAAATGCTATTCAAACAGCTAATAGCTAAATGCCACTAAAACAACTAACAGCTATCAAAACAACTAATTTTGCCGAACAGACCCTTAGTATTTTATGAAAAATTATTCAAACAGTCAATAACTAAATTCTAATAAAATAATTAACAGTTATTAAAACATCTAATTTTGCCGAACACTAAACTTGTTGAATTGAATATTTGATATTGAATTTATGTTTGTATTAAAATAAGCAATAAGAGCATTTATTTTTTTTAATAGAATAATATTTATTATAATTATTGATAAGTGATATTCAATTTTAACGAAACATATGATAAATAATTTGAATGATATTAATTATTTTAATATTTAAAATTTTTTACTAGTTTAAATTTGTGTTCAATTGGAAAAGTTGAATTTGCATAAAATGTATAAAATCAAATGTAATTTTAATTTAATTTTTTGGTCTATTTTCCTCACACGGGAAATAAATTACCTAAAAAAGACTACAAAATTGCATTTAAATGCAAATAATTTATCAAACCATACTAGGTAATGTAATTTCCAAGAAGTTGGCCGTTTTGAACCAAAAAATGCCTAAATAGAGTTTAGAAGTTCTTTTTTTTTTCTTTTGTAGTGAAAAAAAAATGATGGGAGATACTATAAAGAATTTACTCAATGTGGCAGAAAAGTGCATGTTGAGAAGAAAAGAGATAGAAGTGAATTATATTATAAATATATATATAAAATTGATGGTGGTGTTAGAAGATCGGCAAACAAATCAAATGGGGGTGGGTGGGGTCCAACACCAATCTCCTGACATAATATTGATAACCTGTGTTCCCATCCAACGGCCGGCATAGCACTTTGTTTTTGCAGATCTTCATTCATTGGGCACATGTGATTCTTTCTTTCCAGTAACTTCTGCAACAAGTATATTTTATACCTTGATACACTTCAAATTTTAATAAATTAAGATTTACCGATCCCCGCTCTCAATCACCTGTGATTTTATTGATTGACCCAGAATTTTGAATTTGAATTTAATTACGGTTTATGGGTATTTAAGGTTGTTAATTTCAATATTAATTATAATTTGATGAAATAATATAAAAGAATTTTAATAAATTTGCAAAGAAAATAAGTAATAGGATAACTAAGAAATTTAGATATAGAAGTGAAATTTGGGCGTAAGCTGATTAGTAATTTGGTCACGTGCATGACAGCATTAATTAATAGTATGTGGCCATTCCTAGTTAAAAAAATAAAATAAAATATGGGTCTGAAATAAAATCCAAAGGTTGATCCATCTTCTTTCTTTCTTCCCTCTCCAATGAACAGAGATGATGAGATAAGATTTGTCCAATTAGAGACATTTCTTATTTTTCAGGTCAGCCGTATTTACATTCTCTCCCCACATTCACATCTATTATTAATCCTCACTTGGCTCTCTCATCTTTATTATTTTATATATTTTGTAATTTTATATTGGAAATTAGATTTAATTTCGTTTATTAATATAAAAATTCTTTTGGTTGCAAATATAAAAATAAATATAATTTAATTTGAAGAAATATATAAAACTATTATTTAAAATTTGGTCAATGGCATTAAGGACCCATGTCTAGGAGTCAAACTTTATTTATAAGTAAGACAAATTTAATTTTTCTTAAATTATTTTATAATTTCTTTTAATTAAAGGCGAAACAATTGCCAATGTCTGCAAACAAACACTCGTTTCAAATCAAATTAGATTGAAACGAACTGAATAATCAAAATATTTTGAAATAAGAATTGAACTAAATTCAAACCAAATGGCTTGTGTTAAAATCTAAATTGAACCAAGTCAGAGTAAAAGAAACTTTTAGTGAAACTTTTATAAAAGAATAATTTTGAAATTGAAATTTATTTTGTTCTTAATGGCAAATGTCATAAAAAAAGTTATTTTTTTTAATATGTATATATATATATATATATATATATAGGTAGATGTGTGTGTTCTGTATTAGTTAGAGACAAAATCCACCTCAAATTCCAGGTAGATTCAGACACCCTTTTGATCCCTGCAAAAAGATTCAAGCAATAGTTGTTAATTTAATTACATGTTGGAGGACACATAATAGAAACCAGAAGAAGAAGAAGAAGAAGAGTAGAGAGGTTGTTGCTTTGTGTTTTATACATTGTCTAACAATACAAACAATTTATGCTTCTGTCATCTTCTTCATTGCTTACATTTTTCTATTTGTACTTATCAACTATTCCGCTTTTGTTTGCACCATCCATTTCATCTCAATCATCGTACGAGATATTCATTTTTTTCCCTTTTGTTATTTTTTTACGAGATTAATCCTATTCCAGGATACTGATTTAATTTAATTTCAAGCATTCGTGATTATTTCTTTTTAATAAGTGTTTAACTTTATAAAAGCTATTAAACACGTTTTAAAGTAATATACATTTTACTTAAGGTCGGTTCGATAAAATTAATTATTTATTGGAATGGTTTTTTATAAAATACTAAAACTAAATATTATATAAATTAACTTTTTATAAATCATTATCTTAATATTTAAAAGTTAATTATAATAGAATATTATGTAATACTATAAAAAATAGCATTTAATTAAAATGTCTACGTCAGCTAATGGTTTTTGTAGAACAAAAATGAATGAGAGTATCCCAAAAGGTGAAATAGAGAGTAATTGTGTGAAAGTTGGTGTTTGGGCCAAGAAGAGAAATCATTGACCATAAGGAAAACAAGGAATCTGGCATTGTAATTATTATGAGTTTATTTCACAAAGATAGATATATTTGAGGAAAGTGGTGAGATGCTATTTTCTAATAAAAACAAAATTAACTATTTATATTATATATCTCAATTCCCAAGCACAATCCATCGCTCTTTTTCCAATTTTATATTTTTTTTTTGAGGGAATGTACTTTTAGAATTTTTGAAAAATACATTGTGATCATAAAATAACGAAATTTTGATTTATTTCTTTTTCTTTTTTGTTTATTGGATATTGGGTACTCTTACTTATAGAATTCGTAATTTTAATTTAAAATATGAAAATTTTTATATTTTTTATTATAAATAACCAATTTCTTTTAACAAGTGGACGTTAATTCACAGATTGTACATGTTCAATGAAGCTATGTAAAAAATTTGGCTAGCTATGGCCAAGAACAATGTACCGCAATCTATAGTTTGATACGCATCTCTGTGCCACTGTATTTATATTATAGATATACACCCAAATCAACAATCTAACTCTAATTATTGCCATCTATATAATAGTATGTATTCTCTCCCATTATTGTTTAGCATTGACATAATTTCCTTATATTTCATTGAAACTCTTACGACTTTTTTAAATACTCCCTCCGTTTTAATTTTATCGATTAATACTCTGTACTTATTATTGTCAATTTTGGCTTCTATCTAAAGTCTAATTGGACGTTTTTGAGTGATGTAGCTATAGAAGCAAAGAGATTCGTTGTGCGAATCGTGGCGACGCAAATTGCTCAATGAAAGTCCGTTAATTGTTGTATCAAATTTTCTCTAAGTTTGTAGTGTGGTGGAAAGAAGATTGTCTCCACAACACAATCTTATAGCTTAAAAATTCCAAAAGCAAGGATAATTGTTCAGAGCATGGCCACATGAGCTGGGGTGTTGTAAGGCAACTAACGATCAAATAAGGAACAAATTAATATACTTTAAACAGAGAGAGAGGCAGTAATTGACAAGAAAAAACAAATTGATAAAATTATTCATAATACAACACGCTTTGGGATTTGAATCCAGCTATGAAATTTTTAGGGTTTTTTTTCCCTTCTGAGTTTGATTCTTGGAAATGGGCAGGGATATTCTTTTTAGTTATCATATTAAGTTAATATCAAATGTATTATTTTTTATTTTTTTATTTTTTAAATGTGTGAATCAAACCATAAAATGAGAATAAAACATCAAAAAATTATTTCAGGAAGCACCCAAATTTTGATTCTTGAAGGACAACTCTGCAAGATTGGCAATGGAACTTGAACCAAAAGCTTAAAAAGTGCAAAATGTTCTTGCTCAATTTATGCTTAACTTTGGCAAGGTCTACCATTCTTTAACCTCCTCACCATATATGCTTTTTTATTCTTATTTTTTAATAAATTAATAATTTAGCCGTTCAAATACTTACTACCACGCAAAACAATTACAGCGTATAAAACCAATTATCAAACCGAACTGATTCATTTCAATTTGATTTGATAAATTATTTTAAGAATTTTAATTTGCCGGCTAGATGGTATGATATATATTTATTATTTTATTCGAATCTACGCGGTTGGAGTTAAAATCAGATTGACATGGCAAAACCAATCAAAAGGGACCGAAATGAGTAACATGGGTAAGCCAAGTAGCACGCAAGCATTATTAAAATTATGTGAAGTGGAGACAATATCTAGAGGTTTTATGTAGATATAAAATTGGATGTCTGGATATGGTCCATGCATTAAGATATTAATTAAAAATATACAGAGCCGATATCTTAGACTAAAACTTTGGTGGGTCTAATTAATAATTATTAATTATTAGTTCCAGGAGATTAGTGTATTTAAATACAATTAGACAGTGATGTTATTAATAAACAAGTCCACATGTTTTAGCTAATTAATTAAAGTGTAGAAGCTTGCATGATTATATTCTTATTATCTTAGAATTCATAGAAATGAATTAAAAAGAAAAAAGAAGTATTGTGATACAATAATCAGTTAATGAGTCAATCTACTGTCTTCATGTTTCAGGTTATATAATTACTTTATTCCCCTTTTTATTCCAAAATATTCGATGAACTAAACCAATTATGAACAGTCTTTTTGTTTTTTCCCTCGCATACATTTTCTGTATGAAAAAGAAAATGACGATGACATCATTGGTGACGTGTAGCCCATGTGTTGTGGAGAAACATGTAATGGTGGGACTATATATATATATTTAATAAAAAAGGCATTTTTGGAGTCAATTTCTATTTATTGAAGTTCTTGGAAATGTGAAATTCGATTGGCTTCTTCAAGTTTTTATGGTAATTTCATTCCAAAAGTTGCCCACTTTCCACGAAATTTGAGAACAGTAAATAAAATTGACCATGACATGTGAGACAAAATAATATAACTAATTTTTCTTGCAAAGAAAAAATAACACATAAGACAAGATGAAGTAAACAAGGAAATTTTAATGGCTTCAGACAAAGAAATTGTAAATGTAGGAACCAAAAACAAACAAAACGCTTCTCTCAGCTCTATACATAGCATTGGATGATCGAGCAGAATAAATAAATGAATAAATATCTGAGCAAATATTGCTCACTCTAGATCGAGAAATAAATATAAAAAATAAAAAAATTACAATTTCCCAGGGCATGTCCCTATAATTCTATATGAGATTTTCAGAATCAGAAATAAATATATTTGTAATTAATTCTGAGCCACAGATTTTAGGGGGTTTAAAATAATAAATGAAGGCAAAAACTATATAGAAGAGGCCACGTCTCCTCTTTTTCTGGCTGTTTGGTCTGCCTCGAAACGGTTCATGAAATCAAAAATCAGAAAATTTCATCAGAAGCGCATGCGTGGGGTAAGCTCTTTAATATTTATCATTCAGGGTTACTAAAGGGGCCCACCATATCAATTTTTTTAATTAATTATTAATTAAAAAGTGGGCCCACGAGATCAATGATCCCCCAAACAAGCCCTTATTTACTGCTACATGTTGATGGCATGCTGTGGTTCCCCTATCTATCTTATAGTGCAGGTGATGACTGATGATGGTTGTGCAATTGGGTTTTTGACACGTGGCAGTTTTGGTGTATTGTAGCGGTGGGACTCAAGTGGTGATGGAGGGTAGGGGCGTGGGACCATTTAAGGACTCCTAAAGGCTAGTAGCATGGTCCCTTAAGCCCATGACCTAAAAAAGTAGACAGTTTGTCCTTCGGTTGCAAAAGAAACTATCGGGGGTAAGGCCATCGCATGCGTTTTTTGTCACCTTTTTTCCACCCAAATTTACATATAACATATTTTATTAAAATATATCACCGGACAGTCAATATAAAATTTGTTACTGGCAATAGCAATGCTTAACGGTCCTTAACAATATATTAATTCCCATTAGAAGAAAGAATATGCACAGCGCAATTTTCATCGAATTATAATTTTTTTAAAAGTATATTTTAATCAATATTATGATAAAAAATATAAAAAAGAATGATATATCAGTTGAGAGTTGAAAGTCCCCATCCCAATTCCGAAGCATCCATTGTGCATATATAGGCTTAGGCCCCCACAGTTCCGCACGCGTTAAAGTATACATCAGGTCCAATCGACATGGAAAAACCTCAATTTGCATGAACCATTTCTAGCTACTGTTGCTTTGGCACACTAATTTAATTATGTCTTTTTCCATGTTAATACTAATTGATAGAAGTAAAAAATAAATCAGAAATTAAGTAGAATATATTGATAGAATTCTTTTTTCTCTCTTCCTCTTAATATAAGATAGACGAAGTAGTCATTGTCTTATTCTGAATAAGAGATAAAACTATTAAGTATTGAATGAATATCTTATAAATGTTTTCTTTGACCTGACAGTTACAAATTCTTTATTGACTTGTAATTCTCGGTATAATTATCAATATTTCATATCAAATTGAATTTAGTTCATGTTGTAAAGGAGGAATATGTTGACAAAATGTATATTGAGAGAAAGCTTATCTTTCTCCTTTCTTTGGATGACACCATTGCTTGATATACTTTGAACTTTTGTCGTACCATAAATAGCTTTACCAAGCAACGAAGAAAATCTTATTCGTTTCTTCCTCTCTATTTCAAGATATGTGCTTTTGGCGTGCTTTGCAATAGTCATACTAAATGAAGCATTCTCCTGGGAAAGAAAATCAACATTAACACAAACATCGATCAACTTTCTTTTTTTACTTTATTTTTCTCGTGCTCTCACTTGTCAACAATGAGAATGCACAAATAGTTATTAGCATAAAGCCATGTATGGAGTTGGTATTTGAAAAGATAAAATATCACATAGGAAATGCTAATTATATATGGAAACTCATGCACATATGAGTTTTCAAAAGTGAAGAATTCTTTTCATAAAATAACGAATTTATTTATTCATTTCATGAATTATAAATTATCAAAATGCTAATAAGATATGAATTGTTATAAATATTTATGCAGATTATGATATCATAATTCTCCAAAGCAAATTGAAGAATATTATTTCACACAATGTGTTAATGTAAAATTTTGATGTGTATGATTCAAGTATATAGAATAAAATCAATAAAGTTTATCCTTTATTTGCAAGGTTTTTAGGTACTTCTTCCATTTCCTTGAATTCTTAATTGGTGAAAAGTAATTCTACATTAATTGATGGGTTTCATTAGGAAATGGATCAACGACTCTATTTTATTATAGTGAAAAGTGTGTTTCATACTCACCGCACTAATTTAATAGAAGTAAAAAATGAATGAGAAGGTAAGTAGAATATATTGATAGATTTTTTTTTTCTTCTCTCCCTTCTAATAGCATATATTTATAATGTAAACAAAGTAGTCGTTGTCCCAGTCTAAGTGAAAAACAAAATTATCAAATATTGAATTAATATCTTATAAATGCTTTCTTTGACCGAGCGTTACAAGTTCTTTATTGATTTGTAACACTTGGTATAATTATTATGACGCTCACTCAATATAATTGTCTATATTAAATATATTTAATACCTTTGATTTATTTGTTAGTCTATCAAAAGTCTACTCGATAAGTTTTGATCACCTATGTTCGAGCTCTTTTAGTCTTTCTGAATTTTTAATTCTAAGCTTCTTAAGCTTCAATAGTTAATTCTGAACTACTTAGGCTCAGAACATTATGAGCTTGAAATTTCCTTTCTGACTTAAGTTTCTTAAGCCTCAATAGTTAATTCTAAGCTTCTTAGACTTAGAATATTATGAGCTCAAAATTTTCTTTCTGAATTTTTAACTCTGAGCTTCTTAAACGTCAATAGTTAACTCTGAGCTTCTTAAACGTCAATAACTAATTATGATCTTCTTAGACTCAAAATATTATGAGCTCGGAATTTTCTTTCTAAATTTTTAATTTTAAGCTTTTTAAGCCTCAATAGTCGATTCTAAGCTTATTAGGCTCAGAATATTATGAGCTTGGAATTTTCTTTCTGAATTTTTTAACTTTGAACTTCTTAAACTTCAATAGTTGATTATAAGCTTTTTAGGCTCATAATATTGTGAGCTCGAACTCTTCTTTTTGAATGTGTAACTTTGAGCTTCTTAACCCTCAATAGTTAATTCTGAGCTTTTTAGGCTAAACATATTATGAGCTTGAAATATTTTGGGGAGTGTGCTTAAACTCGGTCTAAATGATGAGAGCTAAAGTCGGTTGAATAATGACTCTAAGGCTTGGAGCTATTTAAGCTTAATAAATGGTGAGCGCTAAGGCTTGAAACTGCTTAAGCTTTATCACTGATGAAATGTTTCAGCATGAACTTGACCTCTTCAGAACTCTATATGGTGAATTATTTTTGTCTAGAATACTTTCTATTTGGCTTAGTGCCTCTTTTTCCTCTTTAGACTTGGTTATGCATTATCAATTTCATGGTTTAAATTCATATTAAACACATATAAGTTGTTGGACAATGGAATGAAATATATATGGTTCTCTAATAAATTACGTAGTTATATGACTCAAATAAATAAATATTTTTAACAAATAATATAATTATTATAAGACAATCTAGACAATAATCAAGAGTAAATTATCCATCGATATTTCATACCAAATTAAATTTAGTTTGTCTTATAAAGGAGGAATATGTTGACAAAATGTATATTGAGAGAAAGCTTATCCTTTTCCTTTCTTTGGATGACACCATTGCTTGATATTGTCACGACCCAAAACCGTGGGCCGGACCGGCACTAGGACCTAGGTAAGCTTAAAGCACCCGAGGCCCATAGTAAGCCTAAACTATCACACTCCATCCCTATTATCATTAGACTATCGGAATAGTAAGCCCATATTATGATATTTTTCATAAGACAATCAGAGTTAATAATTCTAACCCAGCATTAGTAATACATACTATTCGCAGCTCGGGCCCATATCCATATAATAAAAATATTTTCTCATACAAATATTTATTTGTCATAATATGTTCAAACTGTTCCTATTATACAATCTCCCAAATAGTCATTTACACTCCACAATTTATTTATAATCACATG